>PVHP010000525.1:0-141981 GCA_004024765.1 Zapus hudsonius
TCCACTGTCCACATTTCTCTTGGCACTCTGGTTTCCCAGTTCTTTACAAGGAGGTTCTATTAAACTCTGTCTGTAGCATTCTAAGGTTTTTGTAGCCCAAAGTTTAAACTCTTCACATTCCTCCTACAAACCAGTTCCAAAGACCTAAGAACTACATGCTCAAATTTGTCACAGCAATGACCTCAGCCCTCAGTACCAATTTTATGTATTAGTTACTCTTCTTGTAGCTGTAACCTAATATTTGTCTAGAGACAGTTTAAGAGAGGAAAGTTTTATTATGTATTACAGTTTAAGAAGAGATATAGTCTTTCATGGCTGGGAGAGCATGGTGGCAGGGAGGCCACTTGTCACACTGCTTCCACAGTCAGGTAGTGGAGACAAGTGATAAAACTTCAAGACCTATGCCTAGTGAACCACTTCCTCTAGCAAGACTCCACCTTCTAAAGTTCCACAGCGCTGCAAACCAGTGCCAATAGGTCCAGATCACGTGTTCAAACACATGACCCTATAAGGACATTTCATATTCAAACCACATCACTTATATAAGCCTTGGCTTCTGACCAGGGAGACTGACACCTTCCTCTCTACGGAGAGCAAATAGATGTCATTGCTTATGCTATCTTGGTGCATATCTTTGCTCCCCATGACCCTGGCTTCAGTTTCTACCTGTCATTGTGGTATGTTGAGATCAGGTTGTGCCTTGCTTTAATTTACTCCAAATTGTGTAAAACTTCAGGCTCTGCCTTGCCCTGAGAGACTTCATTTTGGCACAGTGTTCAACTCCATTTTGCATAGAAATGCTGAAGTCGGCTGACGTTGCACCTTCTTGGACATGTAAACAACACTATCTGCCCAGATGCACCCAGGAGACACTCATATTATCTAAGTTGATCCTAATAAATTTATAAAGCAGTAGCTTTTTTCTCTTAGGAATAAGTTATTTATCAGCCTGTGTTTCCACAGTCTCCCTCCCCATTTCTGTAGCTTGAGATGACCCTGAGGCTTGGCGCAAATGTGTGAATCTGTGGCATGACTCTGGAACAGCATCTCTAGAGCAGACTTCCATCAAACTCATTACCTGACCCCTGCAGAGATCACCATTGCCTCAGTAAGACCACCTTGGAGCTCCCTGTTCAGAGATGGACAGTCCACTCTCATTTCTCACTTGGCAAAGACCTAGCTATAAGTCTTCGCACTCCTTCAGGGAGAGAGCCCTGTTAGGGATGTCTCTCAGAGCCTCTTTATAGATGGTGTCTTTGTGCCTCTTTCCCCTTTAAAGACAATGCCTACAGAGTGGGGGCATCATCTCTGGTCTCTTCTCACCAGTCAGTGACACACATTTCCTCAGGATGTCCAGGTCCTTTAACTCACATCTTCCTGCTCTTTTTCCCCCCTTCAAGACCATTTTTCTCTTCCCCATAGGTGTTGGCACCTCCTAAGGACCCTTCTTTGGATGTCTCCTAAAGAACCTCAAGGCCTTCTCATGAGAGCAAGATAGTTTGGCCCAAATAACTGATTAATTATTGCAATGTGGACTGGTCTTTATAAAAGTGGGTGACCAGAAAGTCGTTTTGAAAATGGCTTTCTTAATCACAATCCCCTCCTTCAGCTCTATCTTTACTGTTTTGACAAGTGGTCTGAAGTCTCTCTTCAGAGCTTCTTCAGATTGGCTTGGCACTCAGCTCTTCACTGTACTGGCTACATGGCCCTCCTTTCTCCCCACCCCATAACCTCCCCATGAAACTCCGGCTGGTTAGCCTAATTCTGATCTCATTCCTTCTAATTACAATCCATCATCATGCCCCTATCAGGCACCATTCCGGTCTCCTCACACCTCACTCTTCTCCCCAACACCTGCTCTGGTCACTACTTTCAGACCCCTCATCCTGCCACCCAGGTGCTGCTCCAAGAGGTGGCTGGAGCTCAGGACGCTATCTGCATTCATGTCTCATCTCTCAAACTGACACCAAATTAGGGAATTTTTTTCTACTGGTCTCTTCTTGACACTCTCTTATGTTGTATCTTGAAAGACAGGCACATCCCCCTCTCATCCAACCTTGTGTTTGAAGGCAACAGAATATGCGAGTGACCTAAACCACAGACAGCCAGGTCACTATGTTACTGGAAACACTGCAATCTCAAAGGAAGACCCAAGATGAAATTACCAACCTACTTCCAGGACTGGGCGGGAAGAGACCACATGACATCCAACCTGATAGAAGGACCATTTCTACATTTGTTAATTATGATAACGTTAGAAAAGTTGCACGGGACACACACACAGAGAGAGAGAGAGAGAGAGAGAGAGAAAGAGAGAGAGACACCATCATCAGTACCACACACACACACACACATACAGCAGACGGGGAAGGGAGAAAGATTTCTTTCCCCCTTTATATAGCTTTAGGACAGGGTCTTACAACTCTTTCCAGACTTGTTGACTTCCTGAGTCTCTGGAATTTCCTTCCTGAAGGGATGTTTGTTTCTAGTTCCCCTGAGCCTCCTATCCCTTGAGCTTCAACAAGGCTGGCCCTACTCTTGCCTTTACTCTTTTAGGATTGAGAGCCATTCCCAAGGCACTTGAATTCTTTCAAGCTAAAATACAGTAGTCCTATTCTCCTCCACCCTGGTGTCTTTACCAAACCCCCGTTTTAGGGATACTACCCTTACCAAGTTTGCTAGAAACCTGCTCAGAAAGCATGTTGATTATAATCTTCCCACACCCTTCCTGCACTCTTCCCTAGATCTTAAATTCAAATCCAGGCATTGGGTCCTTCTTAAGGACTTTCTAGGACAAACACAACCCCTCCAACCACCCTGGAAGGGACCCTTTCAAGTTGTTTTCGCTCTTTCACTGCAGCTAAACTTCTAGGATTCCCATCTCTGATCCTTCTTTCTCAACTGTAACTAGCCTACTCTTGCTCCGCACACTTGGGAGAGTGTGCACTGCCCATGGTCAGGCTTTCCCTCAGCTTATTGATGTGGGTCATACATTCCAAAAGTGCATCTCCTGGGAGGACACTATGCTATGCTTTCCCAAGGGCATCTTCATTGTACTTCATTAGGAATTTTCCATAAGGGAGAACTGACAATTCTAAGGGTCTAGGGTCTGACCTTGATGGCAAACGCCAGGGTGTGTGTCAATTGTTCAAGGCCTCAGCTTACCTCAAGGAAGTCATCTTTGTCTAGGCAGTGTCTAAGGAGCTTTGCTCAGGAATTTCCAGGGGTCACTTCAGGGAGAAGGTCCAGAAAGGGCATTTGAGGGATGTGTTAGTGTTTTCTAGAGAAGTAGAAGCATCAGGGGATATATACACATATGTATGTATGCATGCATCATCTATTTATCGATCTTATCTATCATCCATCTACCTTTCTATCTAACTATTCATCTATCTACAATCCTCTATCTAATTCATTCATACTGTTGTGAACACCTGCAAGTCTGAAATCTGAAAGTGTATTGAACAGATTACAAATTACAGAGAGAAAATAAAAATGAATTTATTAAGAAGAGCCATGCCTTAGCAGGAAGAAGCAGCAGCTATGCCTTTCCAGGGAGAAATATTCTTTCCTTTGCTGGGCTTTGCTACATCACCTAAACAAAGTCATCCAAGCCCTCCTTTCTCCTTTTGCCCAATCTTCTGTAACGACCTGTTCTATTCATGTGAAGCTCTGTGCTCCAGGGAGACACGTTCAGTAACAGTTTCTCCTTCCTTTGCCTATCATCATTTTTCACTGGATAAATTAGTGCATTAACAGGGACATTGGAGGTTGGCCTGAAGGAGAATTTCAAAGAAAAAGTAGAGCAAGTCTCTACAAATCCTTCACAGAACACATTATAGAACAAAGAACTTCTTTAAACCAGAGAATCAATTTCTCCAAGTTCAGGAACCTTCCATTGCTCCATAAAAACCTCCTACACTATTCCCCCTTTTTTAAAATAGGGAATGCTTTTTTTGTGTGACAGACTTGTCTCTATCCCATTTTTCCAAGCCCAAATTTAAATACAATTACCTTCTCCACCAATCCCTGTTTCTTGGTTTGTTTCAGCAGTGACAAAGGGATGTGTAGGGTCCTGTATCTGGTAACACAGGACAGAGTGGCCAGATAAGCCCCAGGGAAGAGTTGATGTTGAAGTTCAAGTTTGGAGGCAGAATGCTGTCTTTGTTGGGGAACGCTGTTCTTTTTCTGATTTCCCTCAAGTGATTGGCTGAGGCCCAGCCAAATTATGAGAATATTCAGATTGAAGTCGAGTGATTTAAATGTTAATCTTCTCTAAAAATTACTTTCATGGTGACAAAGACTCAGTGGAAGTTTTGTGTGAGTGTGGATGTCTGGTACCCTAACTCCTGAGTTAAAAGCCCAACCAAGTGTCAAGAATGGTTCCATCACTCTTGAAGACACCCTAAGTTCCCATATCACCTTCACCCCTGCCTGGGTGGCCTCTGTGCAAAGATCTGCATGGATAGCTGGGCCCCATGCTTCCTGACAGCACTGAGGTGGGCTCCTCCAGGTGAAGTGCAAGGCTGTCCGACCTCATCCTTTGAGGCTGGTAGGGCCTGGGACCTCTCCCAACTCTAGGCTCACATGGGTGGCCATGTAGATGCCTCCCAGGAGCAGTGACTAGGAGGTGGATGACAGGCTAGGGCTACAAAGAAGAGTGTGGATGAGTTCTTCTTTATGTTGCCTACATACTGGCCTGGGAGAAACCCTTTGTCTTGGCCTCTGGAGGTAGCAGCCAGAAGGCAGCTGGGAAAGTCTGAGGGTCAAGTCATCAGAAGGACTTTCAAAATATCTTTTTTACCCAACTGGTCCAGACATGTTGCATCTGGTCAGACTCATGTTCCCAGGCTTCTCCCCCTGTGCAGGATATGGTGATGGGGAACCCCCATCTCTAGAAACCCCCTGACTCAGGTGGAGCTCAGGAGCCTGGGGTTAGAGGGGTGCATTCAGTTGGTGCCCTCTCTAGAGCATTGTGGAGGAAGCAATACCCCTCTTCACAATGTCACAAAACTCCTGCTCCTAACTGGCAGCCCAGGCCTCCCTGTTCTAAGCACAACCCACTCCCAAGCCAAATGGCATCAGATGGCATTGGAGGCTTGGCAAATCACTATGGTTAAAGTCACAGAAACCCAGAAACTCATTGACTCACAGATGGACAGACCCACGGCTATGTAGATCTGGCATATCACACACACACACACACACACACACACACACACACACACACACACACACACACACACACACACACTCTGTTTATCCTAAACTTACCTGGATTACTGATTGTTACTTTTCCTGGTCTCACTGCTTCCAGACTTGCCCCTCCACAGTTGTTGTCAACAAAAGTCAGAGGAACTCTGTCAAAACCAGTCTGATCTTGTTTCTCCTCTGTTAGAAACTCTCTCAAGGGATTTTAGTTTAGAGCAAGAACAGAAGCCCTGCTGTTGGGCTGTTTTCCTTGTTGTTGGAGATCTTAGGGGCTACCTGTCTTCAAAAGTCCAAATAAAAGAAACACAGGGAAAAACAGAGAAAGGAGATTTATTCAAAATGGCCACATTAGGAATATATCAAGAGGCCCAGGGACTCTCCCACCCGCAACTCCATCTTAAAAGTCCTCACATGAGGTTTAGTTTAGCGAGCAAGGGGTAGACATAACTAACCAGACCTGGCCCAGGTGTGGTCCCACCCATCACTGATGCATCATTGTCTGGGCTCCAGTCTCGGTTGTCAGCACCCTGTGAAATCTCTTCCTTGGTGCCAGGTTTCAGCCTTTCCCTTCCTCATCATGAAACTCCTGAAGAAATTCCAATTCTGTGGGGTCTAAAGTCTGATAGCCAAAGGGAGGGCACCAGTGTCTCCCTTCATTCTGTGTTCAATCCTGCCCCCTAGGGCTCTTGCATCCCGTTTGTTCATTTCCTTCCTCCCCTCTGGCCTTGATATGCCACAAGTACTCAGGCTGAAAGCCATCCAGCTCAGGGCCTTTACACTGGCCGCTGCTTCAGCTCGCATTGCTCTTCATTCAGCTCTCTGCACCACTTGGGTTACTTGGGTTTTTGCTGAAATATACTAAGTGGTTTTATTTGAACTTTGAAAGAAATGTAATCTCTGCCCACCAATAGCCGTCTTATATTTCTGTGCTTTTGATGGTCTTTAAATCTATGGTAATAAAAAAATCTGCTTTCCCACTCCTCTCTCAAGAAAGCATATATTTTATGGTATCAAAGCTGCACCATCCATACTAGTTCGCCTACTGGGGCTGAAGCTGCAAACTCAATTTTAATAAAACACCTGAGTCTATGGGGGACACATGTTAAAACTACTACATAGCCATTTTGAAATATAGGTATGCTTATAACATTCTCTTTTTTAATTTAAAAAATATTTTATTTGAGAGAGAGAGAGAGAAAGAGAGAGAAGGGGGGGCAGACAGAGAAACAGAGAGAATAGGAGTGCTTCCAGCCACTGCAAATGAACTCCAGATGCATGCGCCCTCTTGTGCATCTGGCTTTATATGGGCACTGGGGAATCAAACTTGTGTCTTTCTGCATTGCAGGCAAATGTCTTAACCGCTAAGCCATCTCTTCAGCCCACAACATTCTCTTTCATGCTAGAGTATCATGACACATAAAAGGCTCTCTCTCTGTGTACATATATATGTATATATATATGAATGGATGAATAAATGTTTTCTTTCTCTGCCCCAATTTGACCTTGACCTTGATCTCCACAGAAGGGACTCTGCTTTTCCTCTGACTTTTTACACAATACCTATCATCTTTGCTATGTAATTTCTTACCAAAGCACAAGTCTATCTTGTGTTATCCTTTCATTATGACACATCCATTGGTGCATCTTTGCACTTGGAACAGTCGGTCCCCTGGACAAGGATTAATGTTGTCTGTGCACCAGGGCCTTGCTGTCCCCATAATACCCACAGCCACAGACAAGATCTGATGACGTGCTCTTCAGAGAACTTTGGTGGGTTGGAATGCAAGGGCATCTGGAAATGAGGCTGTAATCTTCCATGACACTGCAATGTGGTACAATGACCGCCCCCCTCACAGTGAGGTTCATGTGCACTAGCTGTGAAATAATCTTAGAGAAATGCATCTTTCTCTGGTTTTTGCTTATACATGCATTTGAAAACTGATAAAAACCTCAATTTCAGGATTTTGTGGATCATACTTCTTGAGAACACTTATAAGAAAATTTAAAAAATATGTGTTGGTTAGAGAAAATGCTATACCAATAATAGTATAGGTGATAGAACTGAGCTGAGTGGCCATGGTTCATACAATGGCTTTTATCCCTGAATGTGACTATATTTGGTGGTAGGATCTTTTAAAATGAAGCATTATGGAGGGTCCTTAATCCCCTCTGACTGGTATCCTTATGCATTCGTTAGAACACAGACACACAAGGAAAGTCTTTGTAAAGATATACAGTAGATGGAGCCAAGGAGAGAGGCCCCAAGAAACAACTCTGGTGATACCTTGACCTTGGACTTCTAGGCGGCGGGATGGTGCAAGAAGGACGCTCTTGTTTAAGCCAGTCTTGTATTTTAGTATAGCAACCCTAGCAAATTAACACAGCAGGTGAAGTGCAGAGGCGACAAAGATCCAGAAGGTGGGACCCCGGTGGCTGGCTTTGGGGGAGATGGCACCAGGCAAAGACTCGGGTTTTACGGGTCTCTTGTTTTTCCAGTTCCTAGTGGCATGGCTTCAGTAAACTTCACCTTCCTGAACCGAAATGGCTTGTTTCAGGAATGAAGTCGATGCTAAGTAACCATCTTGCCCGAATCAAAGACGTGGTGATGTGTGTCAAGCTCTGGGTGCTAATGGACAGCAGGTGAGGAGGGGGAGGAGGGTCTGTCCTTTTCAGTGCAGACTGATCCCGAGTCCAGCCCACCGGGCTCTGCGTCGGGAGCCCGGGAGACCCAGCCCCGCAGGCGTGCTTCCTTCCCGTCGTCGGTCCAGAGGAACGGAACCTGGGATCCGCCCGGGCAGGGAGGGGGACCTGGGCCGCCGCAGCCGCGCGTGCGCAGGACGCTCCGTCCGTCCTCCTCCCCCCCACCCCGCCGGACCGGGGAAGGGGCGGAGCTCTCCCGGGACCCACCGACGACGCCACCGTTGCCACGGCAACGCCGCCATACTGGGCCCAACGACCGCGGCCTGGGACGGCGGGCGGCCTCGTGGGCGGCGCAGCATGGACAGCGTGTTCGTGGAGGAGGTGGCCGCCTCCCTGGTCAGGGAGTTCCTCAGCAGAAAGGTAATGATGGCCGGCCTCGTGGCCGCTCCCATGGTGGGCACAGCCCGGGGTCCCCCGGCAGCACCCCGACTCTGTCCCGAGCCCGCACTCCGGGCGAGCTCCCCTGGCCCTGGACGGGAGAACTACATTTCCCAGGAGCCCTTTCTGTCCTCTTGAGGGGAAGACTTCCGCCAGGCCAGGCCCGGGAAGGGGGAGCTGGGCAGTGGCGGTGAGCAGGGGCCTCCAGGCACCCCAGACAGCCCCAACCCCCTAGCACACGCCCCTAAGACAGAACTCCCCCCAAAGGAGCCCCGAAAAGGGCCAGAGGAAAGCCGGGGGCAGTTAAGCCTGTCAGTCACTTCAGCCAAGAGTAGGGATGCGTTGCATGAATGTTTGCAGGAGAATTTTGTAAGTTCTCCTACTGTCTTGTCTCAGGGGAGTTTCAAAGTGTTTACAAGTTGAGGAGGATTTGGGTTCCCCGCGGGGACCTGTGGCATGGGTGTGCAGTGTCAGGAGCATACGAGGTCATGTGGGGCTGGGCTGAGGGACACACACACACACACACACACACACACACACACACACACACACACGTGCACAGAGCAAATGGTTTGGAGTATTTGCTACTAGCTTGCAATTTGACCTCACTTATGACCTCAGTCCTTTTATCTCTAAATTTGGAAAATTAAGGCCCACTCATGGCAGATATATAGTGAGGGCTAATACTATACAGGTAGCTCCCAAGCATGAACACCTAGATACAGTGGTGCACACAGGTATTCAACTTTGTCTCTATTTCCCCATCTGTGATATGCATCTGCTTTGATAATGTTTCTGTGAGTTATATATATATATATATATATATATATATATATATATATTATTTTTTTTTTTTTGGTTTTTCAAGGTAGGGTCTCGCTCTAGTCCAGACTGACCTGGAATTCACTAAGTAGTCTCAGGGTGGCCTTGAACTCATGGTGATCCTCCTACCTCTGCCTCCCGAGTGCTGGGATTAAAGGCGTGCGCCACCATGCCCGGCTTATAATTTATTTTTATTTGGAAAAATTTTAATGCATCTGGTTTCATGGCTTTTGTATCACCAAGCCCTGAGTGTATGTTGGATGGCAGTGATATAACCTGGAAGGCTGGCCACTGGGATAGTTTAAGTCTTGGCACCAAGCAAAGCCCCAGAGAAGACTTCTTGAGTGCAAGTGCAATCCAGAGTTGCTGTCATCCCGAGTCCTACAGCTTGGATTCAGTTGATCTCCCATCTCTTCCTTCTGGTGTTTTCTTTATGTTTCCCCTGATCTATTTCTTCTGAGCTCTGCAGTAGGACTGGTCCCGGTTTCTCTAGACTGTTTGTTGTTGCTTGTGCTCTGCTATCCCTTTTAGATAGAGCCACAGAGCTGACCTCCCAACTGGGCAGCACTTTGGAAATCATCTACCTGCCCGGCCCTCTCTTCCTCTCATGTTTTACCTGAGCGTATAAGGGAATTGTCCCCATCACTCAAAGTCACAGAGAGCTGGGACTACAGCATAGGGGGATTGATTTTTCTGTGGGGCGGGGCAGATGGCTCTGAGTCAGAGCCATGTTCACATCACTCAGGTTCTCTTTCAACTCTCTAGGTAGCCAGGCTGGCCTTGATCTTATGATCTCCCTGCCTCTGCCTCCTGGGTGATAGAATTACAGGTGCTCTCACCACACTGAGGTGCAGCTGCTCTCATTCCTTCTGTTCAGACCCTGTTGTAATAGAAATTGGCAGTTTAGGGATGACAAGACCCTAAAGTGAATAGCTTCCTCTTGGCTGAATGTGGGAATCATCCTTGGACCTGTAGGGGAAAATCATTTAGGTCATTACACTTTATTAGGTCAGAAAAGGCAGCAGGTCTGGCCTCCCTATATCTCTGTGCCTTAGGGAGTCCTCCTCTCGTTTCTGAGAAGGCCCTTCCTAGAGAATTGTTACTGGGAAGATTTCCCTTTTCCAGAAATCAGATTTCAGAACTAACTGGGTAGAACAACTGCCAACATGGGACTCACATAGAGATTCCCAACCCGAGTCTCGAGGTAGGCTTCTCAAAGCCCCTCTTGCCTCCCTGGGCAAGAGCTATGTCTTCTTTCCTTCCCTTAAGCACCCCTACTTTTAAAGCTCTCCCTCCCTAAAGCTCTAAGCTATAATGAAATCTTTTTGAACCTTATCCTGTCTTTGAATTCATAAGACAAGAATCCAGAGATACCCCAAACTTATCAGTGCATTGGCATATATTGTTACATTGGCAAGAAACCCCAATATTCCTCCTGTATCACTGTGATCCCTCAGGGCTTTGCACAAGCAGGTACCCAGCAGTCATGACCATGAGAGTTGCTACCCTGGTGCTAAGCACTTTCTAGATGCCTGTTCATTTTTTAGAGCTTTATAACCTCGTATAGCCAGCTCCATATTGCTACGATGAGATCCAAACCAGACAGTTTATGAGAGGAAGGGATTTATTTCAAGCTTACAGATCAGGGAAGTTCCATAAATAGTGGAAGAAGCTGTCTCCCATTCATAAATCCAAGCAGAGAGACCCACCAGACAGCCAGCACCACAAGCAAGCACAGCCAGAGCTTTGCATACCTTAGACTGAAATTCAGATCCACGCCCAGTGACATGTCCCCCTGTAGCAGGAGTTTGCCTGCCTGGGGCTTCAGCTGCAAACTCAAATTTGATAAAACACCTGAGTCTATGGAGGACACACATTCAAACTACCATATAACCATTTCAAAATATAGCTATGCTTATAACATTTTCTTTTATGTTAGACTATCACGAGACCAGGTGGCCAAGAAACTTACCCAGGTTGAGCAGGTTAGACTATGTCACCTCCCTGTCCTAAACCTTCTCCCAGCTGCCCACATTCATTAGACCACAAGATCCATGATCCTGTTAGCTCTTGGACCTCACTTTCCCCCCAACTTCCCTCACCCTCTACCTTCCAGCCACATGGGCTTCTCTGATCTCACCTTCTCAGCCCCAAATAAACAAACTGTTACACTGCCAACTTTTCACAGCCCCAGCCCTACTGTAACCCCTTCCCACTTCTCCTCTCTTCACTCCCCTGATCAGGGTAACATTCATCAGTCTGCTCTAGGCCTGCACCAGAGTTCAGTGGGATTGGCCAACAACACCTTTATGTCTATAGCATCACTGTAACTCCTTGACCACTCACCTCATGGTGCCTTAGGTGTATGGATCCACTAGTTATCCCTCTCCAGCCTGTTTTCTCTCAATTGATGCATCACTATTGCACACCTTCTCTTGCTTTCCATCTGATTTTGCTGAATACACAGCAGTCATAAGAAATGAGAAGTGTCCCCTATTCCACCAGCTAACTCTTCTGACCTGAGTCCTTCCCTCCATGCATCCTCATGCTCTTGGCTAGAGGTAGTTCTCCTGTGAGCTGTCCACTCTTGTGATACAGGAATTGGGGTCTGCTGTCAGTGTACAAACATAATATGCCCGTGCACACTAAACTTGTCTTCTCTTTAGATTGGATACTCCCTGAGGGTAGGAGTTTAACCTGCTCACCTCTCTGCCTCATACCACTGAGCTAGTGACCCATTCCCTTTGATTCACAGGTGGGGAAGGCAGAAGACAAGCATGAGCACATGCTACTCAACAGTAGTTACCTATCTAGAACTTGTTCGTAAACTCTCCCTGTGTAGTTTTATAGTGAAATTTTTGCATCCATTATGGTCTGACTTCCCATGAGAATATTCTCATTCCCTCTGTATCTCCAAGTCAGAAGAGAGCCTGATGGGGTGGAGAACCTGGGGTTGCCTGTACCTTTACACCAGTGGTTTTCAGATGCTGGTGTGTGTGTGTGTATGGTACATTGAGGTTTGGTGATTGAAATGAATGACAAGCATAGGGAGACATTGATTAGAGCAGGCCCTCATTAGAGAATGGCCCCTCTCACATTGGTTGGCGGGTTAGCTATGGTCAGGTATGCCAAGATGGAATGGAATGCTTTTGAGCCCAACTCTTTTCCCAGATGAGTCTCCCTGATGCATCCAGCCACCTTTTCTCCAACACATACATCTGGGTCCTTCCATGAGATCTCTTCACTCTCTGGTTCAAAGCCGTGTGCACACCTCTTCTTTTCTGGGTTTACCTTTTTACCTAAACTCATGGCAGGCTGCAGATTTGATCTTGGAGCCATTATAAAGTTCTTGAGCACAAAGGCTTAGGGGAGAAGTCAAGGCCTGTCTAGCACTGGGGATCTGGGATCCATCAAGGGAGGATGTGTGAGGCATCTTCTCCTCATAGCCACAGAGGCCCCCGGGGAGGAAGTAGCTGTTGTGGTTGTTTTCCAAGGAAATGCCAGGCTCCAGGGCTTCCTCTGTTTACTGTTGCCGTAACCTTTAAGAGAAGGTGATAGCAGGGGCCTCTCTAGCTAGTATGTGATTGCACTCTGTTGTCCTGAGCAAATCAACCCTGTCTCCTGGTTTTCCTATTTGAGAAAGGTATGGAATGAATGTTGGCCTTTTGATTAATTTTTTTCTTTTGTTTATTTTTAAAGGCTCATATTTCATAACCTCAAGTCTAGGGCAAAGAGGGGCACTGAGCTGGCCTTGAACAAGCCTATTCCCTGGATTTCACTCTTATCTATAAAATGCACGGACAACCCCAGCCTTAGCTGACCCTCCCAGGGCCATCATAAGAATCAGAATACAAACCATGAGAGTGATGCCCAGTGCTGAGGTCCCATGAAAGTAATCAAGTCAGTTTTTGGCCCCGGCATGCCTGTATAAGGAAGGCCTCATGAAACTGATCCTAATGGATACCAGCAGTCTTCGTCACACTGCGTCAGAGAAGGGAAGGTTTTGATCTAGCCTTCTTCCCCCAGGGCCTGAAGAAGACATGTGTGACCATGGACCAGGAACGCCCCCGCTGTGAGCTCAGCATCAACAGCAGGAACGATCTCCGCAGGGTTTTGCACCTGGAGTTGCTCTACAGGGAGAACAAGGTGCGTTTGAGAAGATCCCAGTGACCATGTCTGGCAGAGCCAGACTCTGGCAGCGGTGGCAGGGGGCTGGGGGATGTCTGGTTGGCCTCACCTGGGGTGGATTCACTTTGCCAGCCCTCATCCATTCACTGGCTGGCGTGGTGTCATTGTGGTGAAGCCACTTCATGCTCTGAACCCGGGCCTGGGCTGGGTCCAGTCTCTGACGGTTGTTCCCTATGCTCCTTCCTCCCCACATGACACTCTTTTTATAAAGATTATATTTAAGAATATAGTATGTAGTTATACTGAAGTTTCCATCCTTCTGCCTGGGTAAGATTTTCCTTTGGTTTGGTCAAACCTTAGAGTTAAATCTCCTGTAACTTATAATTTAACAGAGGAAGAAATTGAGTCTAGCATACCCAGGGGTGCTGGAGATGAGTGAGAGGGACTCCCCCAAACCCCCAGAGTCCATCTGATCCACCCTTCCATGCCTTCACAGCACCCTGCAGGCTTCTGTGTTTGTCACATCTGTGACCAAACATTTCTATGATTGTTCCATCAGCATCTGCCTCCCCCATGGCTTTGGACTCAGCAGAAGGCCAGAGACTATCTCTTTCTCGCTCTTGTGTCTCATGCTTAAGTGTAGTCTGATGACGAGGTGAAGGTGTGCGTGTGTATGAGATATATGAATGCATGGCTGGCTGAATGAATATGTGACTATCAGAAGCTATAATTCCAAATTTGTTGATATGTCTGTTAGGAGGATAGAATCCTCCCCATCATATGTTGTTGGGCCTAATATGAATCACAAATTGAGGATTGATCATGAAGCTCCAAATTTGTCATAATTTAAAAAGCAAGGCAATAAAATGACATCTCATTTGGAAGTTCAGTGTGTGAGGCCAAAGGGAAGCCATACTGTCGGAGTGAGGTAAGGAGTCCTGTCTTTTGGCCCTTTGGACCAGCCCCTCAGGATCAGGGAAGACTCCCAGAAACTCCAGAGATGATGAGAGAGCTGGGAGCCAGAGAAAGTGGTTATCCTTGGTCTCATATGCCAGGGATTCCTTTTTTTATTTCTCTTATACAGGATCTTACTTTGTAGCCCAGGCTGGCCTTGAACTTGTGGTGATCCTCCTGCCTCAGCCTCCTGAATGTTGAAATTACAGGTGTGGGTCTCCATGCCCAGCACTGGCCTGGGGATTCCAATTCCCAGTCCTGTCCTGATAGTGGTGGTCACACTTAGTTTTTAATTGGAACTTTTTAAAAATGAAATCTTGACAGATTGAATGAGGATAGAGTGAGACCAAGGCTTTTTCTGAGATACTCAGAGGAACCTCCAAACCACTTGAGAACTATCCATTACGTAAGGTAGGCCAGAGAGTCCAGGCTTCCCTATGCTAAGTGAAGGGTAAAGTTTATCTGAAAATCTCACCCATGGCCTTCAGCCTGTGGGAGTCCTCATTCTCGTCCTCCAAGGAGAAATCCATGGCAGCCAGGTGAAGTCACACTAGAGGCTTGGCAGGGTATCTCATAGGACCCTCATTCTCTGGGCCCAAGGTGTCCCTTGGTACCTTGTCTCCTGTATGTGCTCATTCATTGAGTCCTGGAGGATTGACAGTGTTGTTGGCTGGCCCCAACAACAGATGCTCTGTAACCTCCAGGTACTAGATTCTAAGGCAGGAGCACAGGTTCTGCACCTTAGGAAGACTCTTCACAGGGAGGGAGGCCTCTACCTGGAAGATGCAAGAAATATTTTGATACATTAAGATTTTAGGTAAAATCTCCTTTACCTAATTTCCTAGAAATAACTTGCCATTCATAGAATTAAAAAATATGTATTTATTTGCAAGCAGAGATAGACAAAGAATGGGCACGCCAGGGCCTTCAGCTGCTGCAAACAGACTCCAGATATATGCGCCAATTTGTGCATCTGGCTTTAAGTGGGTACTGGGGACTTGAACTTGGGTTGTTAAAGTTTGTAGGTGAGCACCTTAATCACTGAACCATCTCTTCAGACCATTCACAGAATTTTTATTTCCTCAGCATACTGTTATCTCCATAAAATTACTGCTATCTTGTGAAACTTAATATATTTTCACTGGTCCAGGGTAAATAACCTGATTATTTGCTTTAAGCAGTGGTTGTTAGCTGTGATACAATGGATTGGAGGCTATATTTTATCTATTGCATGTAGTTTAGACATTTCACATAGCTCAAAGCTTACATACTGAGAAAGCTCTGCAATTTAATGTTAGTCTTTCCAGTGACTTGTCTCTCCTGATAGATATATGATAAAGTGACTGCACGAAGTCAAGGCCTTGGAAAGTCGTGTCTAGTTCTGTCTAACTTGTGCATGTGTCTGTCTTGGTCTCAGTGATGTAAAAACCTAAGTATATAATTCAGACAAGCAAGGCTCCAGATTTTTCTTGAGAGAAAAGGCAAGAAGTTTAAAATAAATTCTATCTTTCCCTCAACTGTCTTCATTGTAAGCTTAGTTTAGACTTAGATGGGTTTTTTGGTCTCACATAAAAAATAAATAAACCATTAGTGATATTCACTACTGATAAGACTGTTGAACTTGGTCTTGGTCTGAGAATCCTGTGGTATGGATCAAAGGAGTAGTGAGGGAAGGACTTGGCTGAGGCCTGTTTTGCCCCAGGCTTTGTCAGACACTCTGCTGCTCAGATTGCAAAAGCACCACATGTCCCGTGTCCAGCCTCAGCTCAGCAGGGCTGAGTGCTTGGGCTGAGTGCTCCCTGCTTATGGGTGGGACTGACACATGGCCAGATGCCCAAAGCCATCCTGTGGATCACTGCTCAGACAGCCAAAATTTGTTCAAATTATTGAGGGGAGTTTTAGAGCAGAAGGCCTCTGATTCCTGCTGCTGTGGCTTTCTAGCTCTCAGTCTGTCATGAGAAACCACAGTTTCAAAATACTTCCAAAGAGAATAATTAATGCAGCCATGGCTGTGAATACTGCTTGAAGAGGGGGGGAGTTGGGGTATAAACTGAGTCAATCTGGGCTCTGTCTTTGCTTTTCATATTAACCTGATCCACTTGCCTCTGTAATCATTAGTGTTCATTACTTTTGTTGTCGCTGTGACAAACACCTGACAAACAAGTTAATGGAGGGAAGGTTTACTTTGGTTCATGGTGTCTGGAATTTCAGCCCATTTTGGTGGGGAATGCATGGTGGTGTGAGCATGAGTTGACTTGTGCTCTGGTATGGAACAGAAGCAAAGAACATGGGGTCAGAACCAGGGGTTGCTATGATAGTCAAAGGCCTGCTATAGTGCCCTACATCTGCCAGTCAGGGCCATCTCCTACATCCTCGACAGCCTTCTAAATAGTGCCACCAACTGATGACCCAGAGTCCAATACATGAGTCTGTGAGAGACATAGAAATCAAACTACAGCAACTACTAAGAAAGTATTCAGGCTCCAGATGCTTCATAAGTAGTATTAGTAGTTTCCTATAGAATTAATTTTTTAGAAAGAGCACACACACACACACACACACACACACACACACACACACATGCACACACGTGCACACACACATATGTGTATGTATACAAAAATTTTGTTGAGGTGGGATCTCCCTCTAGCTTAGGCTGACCTGGAATTCACTATATAGTCTCAGGGTGGCCTCAAACTCATGGCGATCCTCCTACCTCTGCCTCCCAAGTGCTGGGATTAAAGGCATATGCCACCACACCCAGCTGAAAGGGTATATATTTTATAGTTATTTCTAGGAGAAAAAAAGAAGCCATTTGCTTGGATATTCCTCTCATTGATTATAATTGTTCATTGATTTTTTTTGGCCCATACTGTGGATGTGGCTCTTTTAGAGCAGGGATTTGATCTTCATCTCTGGGTCCCAGCACAGTGCTTGGCACATGCAGTAGGCCACCAGTGTGTGTCTGTTGGGAGCATGCAAAGTGAGTAAATAGTTGGTAAAATTATATCAAAGAATTAGAATAGCATTCTCTGTCATCCTTCCCTTGAAGCTGTTCATACAATTAATGATATTTTCCCCTTCCCAATGATAGGCAAAGGAAAATCCTCTAAAAACAAACCTTGAACTCATTACCAGATACTTTTTGGATCACACTGGAAATACAGACAATTTAAATCAAGAAACTCTAATCTCTGCACTCCCAGTTCCAAAGAAAAACAACAAACTGCCTTTGAGATGCTCAGAGACCAAGCTGGTAAATATACATAATCTTTCAGATGAAGATGCAGGATGGAGAACACCATTGTCAGAAGCAGGCAAAGCCAGGTATCTGACTCTTCTTGTTTACTCTTTGTCTGTTGCAGCTATACTGAGTCACTAAACTTAGCAGCTGTGTTGCATGAGTGATACCCCCCCCCCCCCGCCTCCAGGGAGGCACAAACACATGTCTCAGATGATGGACCAAAGATCAAAGATGGTTCTACCAAAGTTCAACTTGATTAACCAATAAGTTTATTAGGGCTACATACAGACCATGTGTAAGGTGTTACTTACAGGAGAAGGAGTGATTCAGAGGCCACTGCCATCACTGCCAAGTCCCATTCCACCCTGGATAGTGACCTCATGGAAGCTGCCATGGCGTCTCCCTTCTAGCTAACCTTCCACTTCCCATACAGGATCACTTGCAGCTTAGGGGAGGGAGGAGGGAAACTAGCTAGAATAGCAGCTCCCCCTCCTCCTTCTACTAGGAACCATCCTAGCTCCATTGCCATTATCACAGTACTGGCTATCACTATCCTTCTGCTCCAAAGTTTTCATGGCTTCTGGGCCAAAGCATTCTCTACTCCAAGGTAGCATCATGCTATGCCTTGAGGAAAATGCCATCTACGAGGCTGGCTCAGTCAGTGTTATCCAGGGAGACAGAATCCCCATCTTAGGATGGGCTTATGTCCTGATAAGACCATTGCTAGTTGAAAACCACCTCTGTAATACATGCTTGATTTACCTAACCTCCAGTAAATCCTAGCTCAGCAATGCAGCACACTGCAGAGGGTCAGTTGTGTCCCCTGTGGTCGTGAGGCTGATGGGACACTGTAGCTCACTGCCACTTCCTAGTATCCAGAGCGAGGACTTACTACATATCACCAGAAAAGATCAAAAGTCAGAAATTGATGTATGGTTTCTACTGAATGCACATTGCTTTCACACTCACAGTAAAGTTGAAACCTGTAAAACCTTCAAAGACATGCCCAAAAGTGTGCCTTGACAGTCTTCCAAGTGATTCTAAGTCCAGCCATGTTGACAATGAATATTAACCATCATGAGCAACATAGTTACCATTTCTGTGAAGAGGGCGTGGACCACTTAGGGTTTGGACCACTTTGGGTGTCATGACTCAGCTTTCTTCTCTCTGTGTTTAAAACTCTCTGTCACAGAGCTGTATTATTCTTTGAAAGTCTATGAGAATGGATCAGTTTATGATGGAAAATGCTTATGGTCCAAAGTGTTGATTTTGCATTCCACAATTCCTAAATATCAGGAACTTGCTTTGGTTTTCTTAAAAATAGGTGGATAGTGTTGTTGATTGAACCTCTCTTCTATTATCATTCAATTATCACTGCTGTATGTAGTCACAGATGGTGGTCTTAACTTACCACCATCACATACTGCATGAAGCCACCTCCAGGGAATGGGTTCTTTCTTCCCCTTGGCAAAAAAAAAAAAAGCCAACCCCCCAAAAAAAAGAGAAACATTTCCTTTCAGCACAGAATGTCAGACTGAACAGGTGGGACTATAACAAACAACTCCAGGCTGCAGATATGGGAGGTCATGAGAATATGATCCCTCCTTCCACCTTGCTGGAAAATTGAATGTTTCATTTAGTTCTTTGTTTCCAACAATGTTAGATTGTTCTTCCCTTTCCCCCCTTCTTCATACCCTGATGACAGACCCCTGTTCACGCCCTATCTTTCCATGTAACTCCTGCCATGTTCACCAGGCCTCTGATCAGTGTATCTGTATCCACCCTTGACTGAGATAATGTGTACTTTTCACAAAACACATCAGGCCCTGTGAAGTTTTCAGATGTGCTGAAAAGTTGCCAGAGACTTCCTGCCGCTTTTAGGAGAAAATCCAAAATCCTTAGGATGACTTCAAATCTCCTTACCAGACCAGCCCCCTGTGCTCATTCAAGCTCACCTTCCTTTATAAGCCTGGAGCTCTTTCCTGCGGTCCTGTGCTCAGTATCTGCACTCTGCCTTCATTGGAAGCCCTTGTGAGTCCACAAGAAAGGGGATAGGGTGCCCCAGGCCACCCTAGCCCCTTTCTCTGCTGACATGCCCGTTCCCAGGATGTGTGACCCAGGACTGGGTGGGAGGTGTGTCCTGGTGGGTTGTTAGTTTTCTCTATGCCAGGCAAAGTTCCTACTGACCTAGGTCTCATGCTTTGCCTCTTGGACTTAGGCTTTGGCATTTTCTCTCACTCTGCTTTCTTTCATTGTCTCTGGTTTTCTTTGTGCTTTCATTCTGTTTCTTGGATTCTCTCTCATCTGTGTGACTTTACCTGAACTGCTGGAAATGCCAGGTTTGCTGTGAGTGTTGCCTCCACTCTCAGTGAGTAGCATGGCAGAGCTCCACAACCCTCAGGGCTGCATGGAGGTTGGCCAGTCCTGGATCACTCAGGTCTGGAAGCCCAAGGATGCTCTTCAGTCATTAGGACCTGGGAGCCCTTCATGGACTATCGGTTTTGTTTGGCTTGCTATTCTTACTCTGTAGACTGGACCTGCCCTGCTACCAAAGCATTTTTTCCCTACTTTTCATGATAGAGCATTGGTTCATTAGAAGTCATGATATGTTTATGAATGACAATTGAATGTGGAATTTATATTGTCATTATTAATTTCTTTTGGAGACTATATTTTATTGGAAATACTATGTATATATATATATATATATATATATATATATATATATATTTTTTTTTGCAGGCATGACAATCTTGATGGGGATCTCCTCGGTAATTTTGTATCATCCAAAAGACCCTCACAGAAAAGTACGCTCGTGCACACTATCCCAGGTGAAAGGCCCACTTTGGCATGGGAGAAGATGGATCAGCTTCACTCATCAGAGCCTTGCACAGATGTGAAGAGGCCAGGAGAGAAGACCAGGCCAAAGTCTGGCCTGATGGTCAGGGGCTTGATGGCTGGGACCATTGCCAGCTCTGCACAGGTAAGACCTCTGTCCTTAGACTGGGGCATGAGAGCTGGGCTTCTGGCATTGCTGGCTGGCAGGAACAGCCCACAAGACGGTTCCGGAAGGAGGATATCTGTGGAGACAGGATGAACACTTGCCTCTGTTTTTACTCTGGCTCTGCTATCAGTTACCTCACAGGTCCTTGGTGAAGCTTTATCTCTTCCTTTTCTCAGTTTACCCATCTTGTCAGTGAGGTGGATGCCATGGCTTTATATTTTGTTGCTGAATGAAGACATACATTCCTAGCTTTGTCTCTCAGTTTAGGAGGAGGAGTGGAGTATAGGCAATGTGCTTGTTTAGACCACTATAGTTAAAAGGAGTAGAAATCCCAATCCTTACAGCTTCATTTGTTCAGCTTTAATTTCTTCTCCATCAAAAAAAATGTAAAATTTCACATCATTGTTTGATGGTTTCCTTTAAGGAAGGACCATGATACTGTGGTCTCTTTAGGTTGGACACTAAACCAAATGAGAGAACAAATATAACAGGAATTTGCAAGACAACAAACAGGAAAACAAAGCAAAATCACATCTCACCCTCAGTAGCAGTCACAGCAGGGAGCTTGGCAGAACCCCGCAGGCTGCCTGTGGGCATGCTACCTGCCTTGTCACTTAGCTGCATGTGCCTGGATGTTTGTGTTGGTGCCAACAGTATTGTAACTCACCTAGGATTAGGACAGAGAGAAGGAGATCCTGTCCTTGCCGCTGCCCCGTCAAGGTTTTCATTTCTCTTGGCTATGGTCTCTCTGGTTAGCTAGCTGTTTGAGGTCCCCTGGGACTTTGGTATCTCGGTTCTCTTATAGTCATGCATCTTGGCGTGCAGAGGAAGGCAGGAGTCTGCTCTCCTCCTCTGGTCCATGCCACACTTTGATGGCATGTTCTATCCGAGGCAGCTTGTTGTCAAGGAAGGAGATTCATTAACTGGGCCATGATTCTAAGTTTTGGAGGTGCTTCATCTTGTAAAGAGAAGCATTGCTGGCATAATGGAAGAAATGTCTTCACATGTAAAGACAGATACGCTGATTTTAGGCTGTGGTCCACCTCATGATGCTTTGGCTGTTACAGACATTACTAGTCAATCTCAGTGTTCTTTTAATTTTTTTTTCCATCTATTATCAAGTCTTGCTATGACTTCAGAACACCCAGGGCTCCAATGAAAGGATAGGATGGCATATGTGGGGAATTTCATTAAGTATTGTAGGCTTAGCCTGAAACTCTTAAGAGCAGGGGACTCTTATCTCATTTTTATGTAGCACATGGTGTGTGCTTGCTGGCCTTTGCAGGAGGGAATGGTGTAAGCTTGCCTGTGGAATCCAGGGAGCACTGGTTGGAAGTTGGGATTGGTTAGTTGGAGCCGGCTCAGTAGTGAACAGGTGTTTTGGAAGGGACTAGACTAGTTAAAAGAAAGCTTGTTACTCCACCTGCTGGGGACATGACAGAAGGGAGCCTGTCTGGTTGATAGCTTGGACTTAACTTCTAGTCTTGGGATTTCTCTATGCTTTTAACATTATTGAGGAGTCCAGGAGCTCTTGTTTATCTGGGATCTATGCACTGACCTTCTGTATATTAGAATTAAAGCTAAGAAACATCAAGCATTTCTTAATAATTAAATAAAACAGTCATAAACTAATTACAGTTAATGATATTTTTGAGTGTGTGGGTAGTATGTGTGGTGTATGCAATGTGTGCAGGTGTGTATGCTCCTTACAGATGACTGTGGAGGCAAGGGGAGAGCATGGAGTGTCTCTCCATCAATTACCCTCTTGTTTTCTTGAGAGAGTCTAGTACTGATCACAGAACTTTCTGTTTTCATGAGTCCCTGCAAATTCCTCTGGTCTCTGCTCCCCCACAGGACAGGGATTACAGGTGTGCATGGCAACACCCAGCTGTTTGCATGGTGCTCGGGAATTGAACTCAGGTGGTCTCAGGTCACCTTCGACCCTTAAACTTGTTCAGGAAGTGCACTTAGCCACTCTCCAGCCCCCTAATACATCATATTTTAATGAAAACTTATATTTAAAAACAAAATATTAGTAAGATAAACATTTTATATTTTTGCAAATCCTCTTAGCATCTTGGCCTAATAGAAGACAATGCAAGTGTCACTTTTGCTTCTGCATTTGGTCTGTTGGAATATGGTGTTTGGTTGAAGTGTATGAAGAAAATCTGGCCTCAGATAAGCAGTTGGAAAGGGAAAACTATTTCAGTAGCTTTAAAAAAATCACTAGGGGTGTTCTTTGATGCTACCCTAAAACTGCATAGATTGTAGTTTTCTTAATCTTTTTTTTTTTTTTTTTGAGATAGGGTTTCATGTAGCTCAGGCTGGCCTGGCATGGAACTTGTTATATTTTAGAGGATGACCTTGAACTTCCAGTCCTACACCCACCTCCCTAGTGCTGGGATTAAAAGCATATGTCACCATGTCTGGTTTATGTGGTGCTAAGGACTGAACCCAGAGCTTTGTGCATGCCAGGCAAGCACTCTATCAGCTGAGCTCCATTCAAGCCTTAGTGTGGAAGCTCAAACAATATCAATGTGCATTTGTACTTTATCAGTTACCCATTGGTCTATCTTGCACTTTGAATCTTTCACTCTTAGTGATTTAGTAGCATGATGATGTATTGGTCATTTGGAAAATAATGGTTATTGAGTCATATAGATATTCTAAATGGGGATACATTGTAGTATAAAAAAATCACACTTATGCATGTCACTGGTGACCTCAGGCTCATAGTGGCAGATACAGGTTTCCCAAAATTCTGAGTTTTCCTAGCAGTTTGTATTTCTCTCACTGACAACAATACACCATTTGTTTCCCTTGGCATGACAGGCTCAGTATATATTTTCAAGACATTCCTGCCAGATTCCCAAGCTTGGATTACTGTGGTCTGTCAGTGGCCCTATGGAAACTGCAGCAAGTTCACTCCACTCACAATTAGACAGAGGCAAAAGCTTACATCGCCCTTCATACTCAGCAGAGTGTGCATATGTGCTTCCTGCTGGGTCACATGGAAAACTGAAAATGTATGCTGTTCATTCTAGATCGAATGAAGTTAATGATGTATTCATCAGTGGGTACATTCTTAAGTAAAATTAATATTATGTTTATTAAGAATTTATTATTTATTGTCAAGGGTAGGAGGAAGGTAGGCACAGAGGAGAGACTGGGTATGTTCAGAGAGAGAAAATGAATCAATGAAAGGGCATGCCAGGGCCTCTAGCCCTTGAAAATGAACTCTAGATGCATGGTCGATTTTGTACATCTGGCTTTACATGGGTACTGATGAATTGAACCCAGGCCATAGGCTTTGCAAGCAAGCACCTTTAGCCACTGAGCCACCTCTCCAGCCCCTTTTATCTGTTTTTTTTTTTTTACTCCATGTGTGTGGCAGTGAAGAATATCTAGACCATCGTGAAGCTTGGTGCCACTGTCTTGATCTGTGCTCAAAGCCAGCAGTTTTCCTCACTGTTGCTTTGCACACAAGTCAATACTATGCAAATGTCCATTTCATATTAGTCCTGCCTCTGTTAGCTGTTTGTTACTCTAACAAAATGGCTGGTGCTGGATATTGGGTAAAGAAAATAGGTTTATTTAGGTCATAGTTTTGGGGACCATGCATCCAAGTTCAGGTGGCCCTGTCTGCTCAGCTCTGGTGAGGGCCTTCTGGATGCATCCCAGCAAGGCAGGTGGTGTCATGACAGTGCACATATGTGTATGGAACAGGGATTCTGGGGAGGTGACAGGCTCCTCCATAGCATCTCATTTTCATAGGAACTAATCCAGTCCTATGAGACCTGCATTGATTCCTTCTAACGGTGGCTCTTCTGTAATCTAATTACCTTCTGCTTGGGCCCCTCTTCTTCAAACTTCTACCACCTTAATACTCCACATGAAGGACCAAGCAGGAGAACCTGTGGAAGACACACAAATCATACTCAAATCAGAGTAATTACTACAAAAGTTGATTTGAGTTCCTAGGGACCCCTCGGGGTCAATGGACAATACTTTTGAGAGTCAGATCAGATAAATGCCAAGGTCCTGTCCTCCTGTGACATTCTAACCCTTCAGTGTGTTCAGGTGCAAAGGAGACGACTTGACCCTGCTTTTCTAGGACATTCTGCACACTTCTCCTTTGGTGATTATCTGGGGAAGTGAGATTTCTCCCCCCCCCCCATGTCTGAACCCTGTGAAGGACACTGAGGGATAGTTGCTTAGGTTGTTGGAAAGTATTTGGCCATATTCAGTTGCTCAAGAGATAGGAACCACAGCTTTCTGGGTATTTAATCTGTTTTTACTAGTAGGTCAGCTGTGTATTTAAGGATAGATAAGAGTCCAGACTTGTGTGTCTTCTTGGGAATGGCAGGGAAGTCATGGCAGGAGTGGGGAGCTGGTTGTCACATAGGCTGGAAGCAGAGAGGGAAAGGAAGTAGAGCTGGGCTATCAAACCTCAAAACCTGTTCCCTAGTGACCCACTTCCTCCACCAAGGCTCCACCTCTTAAAGGTTCCACAATCTTCTAAAACAGTGCCACCAGCTGAGGACAAAGTATTCAAACACATGAGCCTATGGGAGACATTTTACATTCAAATCAAAACACCACCGGATTCCTCAAGAAATCCTTGTTTTCTGAGGTTGGGAGTTTAGAAATAGCAGACAGTTAGGTTGTGGATGCCGTAGCTTACCAGGCAAGGAAGTAAGGGACAGAGATGCTAGATAGCAGCCACAGGTGACTCAGTCATAGGTGGTTGTGGTGGTTTGACTTATAAATGTCCCCCAGAGCCTCCTGTCACTTAATCCCCAGCTGAACCTTCTGGAGGAGGTGTGTTACTGGGAGTGGACCTTGAGGTATAGACTAGCCTCATTTGCACATTTGGCTTGCCCTCTCTGTTTCCTTCCTGCTGATGTGGAGATATGATGCTGCTGTCTGCTCCTGCCACACGTTCTTCACCATGATGAAACTTCCCCTTGAAACTGTAAGCTGAAAATAAACCTTTTCCTTTCATAAGCTGCTTCTGGACTGACATTCTGTCCCAGTGATAAGAAAGTAGCTGCCACAGTGGTGATGCAGGGATCAGAACCTAGAGTGACAGGTTTCCTGCCACCAGAAATGCCAAGGGGAGAGAGAAGGACCCTGAGGGTCCTCTAGGGTCTGTTCAATTAGTTGCATCAGTGAGTGTTTCCAGTGGCAGTAGGGTTGGGTGGCCCCTCTCAGTACAGCCAGAATGTTAAGCAAAGAAGTTGGAGATGGGAACAACCCTTCTTTGTGGGGAGGGGATCATGGAAAAATGGAGAATGCTTACTAATTCTTTTCTTGTTCCCTCAGGACCCTTTCCTCAAACGCTCGATGAGACGGCCCCCAGCTTCAAGCAGCAAGACTTTGAATAGCAAGTCCCAAGCCCCAGAGGAGGAAAGCCAGCAGGAGCCCAAGCTCTCTGCCCACACTCCAGCCTGTCCAGGCCCATCAGAAGCCCGAGCTTCTAGCAGCAGCTCTATTGCCAGGAGCACCCTGGGTCAGCTGAGTGAACACCCCATGGAAAAGAGGAAAGTCAGTCCTAGCAGTCAAGGGCTGCTCCAGTGGGATAGGCCCAGACCCAGAAGTCTTTCAGAGGACTTCCCATATGGTTACAGCCATGCAGAAGCCAGCACAACACCTTTGGGGTTGTACTTGCCTGGTGGGAATTCCAAGATGACCCAGGAGAGGCTGGAGAGAGCATTCAAGCGGCAGGGCAGCCAGCCCCCACCTCCCAGGTGAGTGTGCTGAACCAAGCTGCTGGCTTTTCAAAGAGAAGCACGAGTTCTTGCCCATGGTCCATCCCTTCATGGTTTCTAAAGGGCCATCATGGGCTGGGTGCTCAGTGCAAGTTACAGCCCACAGCTCCTGGAAGCTGTAGGGAAATTCTGGGCCTTTCCCTTTCTCTAGATCTGAAGAAGGCTTTAGCAGATAGTCCCCAAACACCTGTAGCAACACAGCCTGGCTGGCATGGGAAAGGCATTTCCTGCATTTTTAGACATGGTGATGAATCAGCTCCCAAAGGTTCCTTGTTGGCATATTTTTCTTTCACCCTCTCCTTATTTTTATTCTTTCTTTTTTTTTAAATATTTATTTGCAAGTAGAGAAAGAGAGGGAGAGAGAGAGAAAGAGAGAGAGAGAGAGAGAGAGAGAGAGAGAGAGAGAGAGAGAGAGAGGGAGAGAGAGGAGAGACAGAGAGAATGGTTATACAAGGCCTTCCAGCTGCTGCAAATAAACTTCAGACACATGCACCACTTTGTGTATCTGACTGTATGTGGGTACTGGGAAATCAAACCCAGGTTGTTAGGCTTTGCAGGCAAGTGCCTTGACTGCTGAGCCATCTCTTCAGCCCTCATGGCATTGACAGTTCATATAATTGATTTTGAATATTCAGTCAGTCATATAGCCTGAATGAACCTCACTTGGCTAAGAGGTCTTTTCATATATCATTGGATTTGATTTATTAATATTTTGCATAGGATTTTTGTGCACGAGTTAATGGAGGAAACTGGTTGATGGATTTCCTCTTGCAACTCTCTTGTTGGATGCTGGTAGTTAGGCTATGTGGGAAGTGGCCCTTATCTCTGTTCTCTTGAAGAGTCAGTATAAGATGGATGTTACGGTCTCCTTAAATACCTCTCAGAATTCACTAGGGAAGACTTCTGAAAGGTTTGAAATTATGAGTTAAATCAAAATGTTTTAAATTCAAAATTTCTATTTCTTATGTGTCAGTTTTTCCAAGTTATATTTTTAAGGAATTTGATAGTTTTCTCATATTTTAAATTTATTGGTATAAAATTATATAATTACAATGTTTTATCACCTTAAAACTTATAAGCTATACAGAGATACTGGTTTCATCCTTGATCTTAATAATTTATTCTCTCTCTCTCTGGAGGAATAATGGGGAGGAGGTTGCCTAAGAGGACTGGAATAGTGAGCACTGTCCAGGAGAGAGGCAAGATCTTTCTAGGTCCACACAGGCCACTGGTTAGGAGCAGGGACCAGATAGTCTGGTATTGTACTCAAATGTGGGGTCATATTCATATTCATTTCCTGTTGGTGTGACACACTTCCAACACCTTGGCTTGAAAACAGCATAAGTTTATTATCATACAGCGGTCAGAACTCTGAAATGGCTTTCACTCGGCTAAAGCTGAGGCATGGGCAGGTCTGTCTGCCGTAGGTGCTGAAGGGGAGAGTCCTTTTCCTCGCCTTTCCCAGATTCCAGGGGCTGCTGGTGGTCCTGGGCTGGTGGCTCCTTCCTCATTCTTTATAGCTGGTCATGCCAGCTGAGTATCTCTCTGCTTCTGCCTCCCTCTTCCACATGCAAGGACCCTTCTCTCCCCATGTGTAAGGACCCTGAGGTAACCGCGCTTCTCTCTCCAGCTTGAGGTCACCTGGCTGGCAGCCTTGGTTCTATCAAAGCTTTAATGTACCTTACTGTGCAACTTAAGTGTTCAGCAGGTCTGAGATCAGGATGGGAAAGTTCTAGAGGAGGGATCATTATTGTGCCTCCTACAGAGGGCAGCTGTTTCATGTAGCATTTAAACATTCTTTCTGGTCTTACTACAGTTCTTAAAACATCATCTTATGCCTTCCCAGGACTGTTTGTTGTTTTCACCTTTTCCAGGCATTTCTTATGTTTGGCCTTTTTATTTGTCTTTGAAAAATCTGGGCCTTGTGTGGGCAGAAAAGTAGAAAACCCCAGAGCTATGTGATCCTCAGGGTCTGCAGGCATGGCAAGGGGAGGATGCCTGTCAGTCATTCTTGCTTTCTGAGCTCAGGGTAGGTATTAATTTCAAAAGCATTACTAGGGCTGGAGAGATGACTTAGTGGTTAAGACATTTGCTCTATGGAAGGAGTTTAATTTAGTTGGATTAAAAAAAATTTAATTGGGTGTTTTATAAAGCAGAGTGTAATACGTACTTCTTTAGAACACATTCATCTCCTTAATTTATAGACTGTCAGGGTTGGAAAGTTCCTTGGGTTCTAGTGAGCAGAGGGGACTGACTGGCCCTTTCAGGTGGAGCTGGACCTTCTTGTAAGTGCTGTTTCTATAGGCTTCACTTGTGCTTTCAGTGTGTGTGGTCCTTCCTGTACTCATTATGCCTTCATCATAGTTGCTACCAACCCACATGTGATGTCCTGTTGTTGGTTGTGTGTAGACTGGATTTTAGATCCTCAGTTTCTGAGGAAAAAGAAGTCAGGATTAGGGAGCCCTGGTGACAGGGCTGCTGAGATAAGGGGGTAGTTAGGGAAAACCTTTCAGCCAGGGATACCTGAGGGAGCCAGCAGGATGACAGGGAACAAGCCCCTTGATCACCTCCAGCAAATGCAGAGACAAAAGGCACTGCAGGACAGGCAGAATGCTGTTCGTTTAAGGCTGGTAGATGAGGGAGAGAAGAGGAAGGAGAGAGGAAATCAGGGATTATGTGTAGGGCCTTGGAGGCCACTGATAGCACTGGAGCTCCAGCAGGTTGACTGGAAGCGTGCCATGGACTAATTTGTGTTTTGATGTAATTCTGGAGATTGACTACAGGGTTGAGAATAGCAGAGTGTAGACAGAGGACCAGTTAGGAGGTATTTGCATAGTCTAGGAGAGAGCTGATGTTGACTTTCTTGAATCAAGGCAGTTATAAGGAAGGTGAGAAGACATGGGTTAGGTGTGTGTGTGTGACCATCAAGGTTTGCCCATAGATTAGATGTGTATGTGTAGAGAAAGAGGAGCCAAGGATAATCAAAAGGGGTTACCTTTTCTGAAATGAGGAAGACCAAGAAAAGCACGTCTAGATCATGGTCATGGGACCACCCAGTATTCCTTACGTCTGGTTCACTACACCACTTTATCCAAAATGGATAGTGTTTGCTGACTAGCCTGGTGGTATGCATCAGGGACCTACAAACATGAGCAGCGAGTTGTTCCAAGGTTCTCACTTCAGGACCCATTGCTATGTTGTGACCAGGAGTTAGTTCCCTTCTGGCCTTGGCATCTTATTGCAGCTGTTCAGGGGCCATCTTTCACATCAACACTATTACTGGAGCAGATTGTGCACAGCTCTTCCCTGGTAATGAGGAAAGTAGTCTTTGCCATGCCTTTAAGATGAGAGCTCATTTTCCTGTGCATGCAGGTTGGAGTCATGCCCTGGTAAGGGAGGTCAAATGAAATCCTTCATAGTACAGACTCCAGAAGGCAAGATTAGAAGAAGCTGTGTCCAGACTCATAACACCTGCAGCCTCCTTACAAGAGTGCCATCACTGGCTGGGTGGCTCTGTCCTAGTCTAATGAGATAGGACATCTCTTGAGTCCCTGTTGGTGCTCCAGTCCTGCCAGGCACTAGGGATGTTGACAGATGAGACAGCTCCTACCTCTATAGCCAGAGCCCAGTGTGTGTGCTAAATTACATTCCTCACAGTGGAATAGGAGAGGAAGGAGCAGTGAATGGGTGCTGACTGGAGGGTGGGGTGCAGAATGGTTTGGGCAGGTGTGTTAATGCAGAGGACTTCATAGGAAGCAGCCACACTGGGTGAGTGCTGGCTGGGAGTTTAGTCTCCAGATCCAGGGCAGGTGGATATGCCTTTTTCTGCTGGGAGGGGGTGTGTCAATCAAGACTTGAAACTTGATTGGCCTGAAGCCTCAACCATCCAAACCAGGAGGGTTCCAGGGTCTGGCCTCCTCTCACATTGAGCTGCCTGGCTCTACAGTAGAATGGACACTAGGGGGCAGCAGATCCTCAGCCATCGGAGCAGCTCCGCTTAGATCTGGTTGTCTATTTTGCAGTTTCAGTTAGTAGCACACTCAATCAGTGTGCATGTGTGAATCCCAAGCCCTGCTGGAGCCTCCATACTGGGAGCAGAGGCCACAGACCCAAAAATGCTTGTCTGCATGCCCAGAGAAAAGGGATATGCCGTTGAAGCTTGGGGGACACTTAGAGGAGGATGTGGCATTTGTGGTTTATTGACTATTCTTACCAGAGCATGATTCCTGAGTCTGACAACATGGGCACCACATGGGATTAGTAATGGGTAGAATTTCCATTTTAATTTTTCTTTGCATGCTGTTGGACTTTATGTCATACTCTGGAGGCACAAACTTGGCTGCCTCTTGAGACCTTCACCATTCCCAGATGCCTTCCAGACACTAATCCCAAATGCTGGTCCTCCCCAAAAACCAAGTGCTCTGTTGTGGCTCAGCTTGTCTTTATAGTCTGTTCTGGGGGTGTCTCTTTTGTGGTCAGTGGCCTCCTCAGCTCTCAGCCTGGGCCACATTGGACCTTGTGCACATGTTCCAGTCCATAGCCTGGCACAATTCCTTTCTCCTTCCATGAGGGTTTCTCTGCACTAGGTGCCAGAAATTAAATGTAAATCAGATGTGGTGCACAGCATGGGCCCTGTGCAGCCTTCAGGAGTAGTGGGGGCTCTGCACTGTGTGGTTATTGTGGCTCTGAGGTCCATTAGTCCCAGGACTTCCAAGTCTTTGATTTGGTGCATTTGCTGGGGGAAAGAGACTTCCTGTGACGCAGATTCCTTTTGAGACCATGAAGTGTGGCCAAAGGGTGAGAGTGGCCACACATCTATCTCTCCTTGTCCAACTGTAAATATTACTAGGCAGTGCTGGGTCCTCTTCTGACCATTCCTGGGGTCCTGCCGGCTAAGCTGTTATCCCAAGTCCTGTTGTACAAGGTGCCCCCTGCAGTAGTGGCTGCTGTCAGAGGGAAGGAAGCTGGTGGGGCTCAAATAATTTGGAGGAGATGAGTGTGGGAGAGCAGGAATGGTTAAGGAGATTCTTCTTTCCCGAGTACCCCTTTCTCTAAGATGCCAGTGTGCTGGTCTACTAGTGAGCCTCCCACAGGCACTATCAGAACCCCATAGAGAGGCTCACATAGACTTCACAGGGAGCAAGGGGAAAGAGAACATCTAGGCTCTAGAGCTACAGAGGCTGCTGCTCTCAGGTTGTTCACCTCAGCGAGGTAGGCACCCCAGAGGGAGAGCCCACATTTTCTTGTGTGTGTCACCCTTGTGTGGGCCTGGCTGTCACGGGAATCTGACCTTCTCTTTTGTTCTTTTAGTCCAGGACAAGCCTCCACTGATATAGAGTAATAGTTTGGTAACTCTGATGAACTCCTCGAGGACTGGAGTGAGTCTATTTCTGACTGTTTCCTCTCTATATCTCTGGGCCTGGCATTAACACATGCTGAGCAAGTGAGAGCACTTAGCAAGGAGAAGGGAAGAAAAATCATTCTGATTAGTGCTATAAAACTTCAACTGACAATCTTTCTAGAATTGGAGCAAATCAAGCTTTAGCTTGTTGACATTCATGAAGTCATTCATTATCTGTTCATATACCCATCTAATTAATCATCCATGTAACCAATCACTACAACCCAACCAGCTAATCAACCCAACCCATTTTTCCAAACAACTAACCCAACCAACCAACCAACCAACTGGCTAACCACCCAACTCTAACCCAATCAGTCCAACCAACCAACACAACTCAAGCAACTCAACCATCACACTAGCCAGACAAGCCCACTCATTCTGTGCAGTGCCACATTTGCTATCGAGAACACCTTCAAGAAGCCTTTTCTAGTTGCTTTCCTGCGTCCACATCCTTCTTATACCTCATACCACACACCACACTGGAAAGAGTTGATAGGTTTTCTCATTCCTCTGGCTGGACTGTCCGCTGTGTGAGTGTGGGCTGAGTTGTCAGGGACCCTAACTCCTTCAATATTGCTTAGAACTGTTCCAGAAAGTAGTGATAGAGATGAGTTACTCATTAGTTTTCCTGGGAGCTGTGTGTGAGGGTGAGTGTGAGGTCTTTCACTCGTGTTGCTTACAGAAGAATGAAATTAATGACTTCCCACAGAGGGAAGGTCACCTAATAATGTCAGCCAGTGTCTTTCTCGGGGCTGAGAGATGATGCTAATTGAGGCACCAAAGGATCTTGGAGGAAATGGTTTCTGATCAAGGTAGGGCTGAGCTGAGCCTTGAAGGCCAGGTGGGGTTTGAGTAGCGGGGTTGAGGGGTCTTGTTGCCATGTCTGGAACATACTTACTGGCCTGCATTATCCTCTAAGTCTGAGATTTTTCTGGGGAAAAACTGACTGGAGTCTCACTCTTAAAGCCAGAAGTGCTTCTGTTCCTCCCCTGCCTCTTTCTAGGGCCTGCATTGGGCTTTGCTGTCATTACAGGTGCTTCTTCTGAATGATATATACAGTTAGGGTTGTGGATGTTGAGAGTAAGTTTAAATCTCCATATCTTGCAGGGCTGCTTGGGTGTGTGCTAGGTGTGCTAAGGAGTAGAAAATGTCATTAGGATTCAGGGAAAAGATGGACCTCCATATTCCCACTTTGAGTCTTCTAAGGGGGTGTCAGGGGGAGACCTGAAATCTTTACTCTTTCAAATCCCATTCCACCCTGTCGAAATAGACACCTTTCTTCACGACTTCCTGGCAGGTTTTCAGACCGCTGCTGTGGGCAAGTCTCAGGCCAGTGTTCCCATCTGGAAAGATGGCCTTTGAAGCTAAATTCTGTCATGGGCATTTTGGGCAGAGTTCTTCAAATCACAATGATGACCTGCCAGGCCAGCTTCCTGTATAGCCAGATTCCGTGTGTGTGCCTCATTCCAGAAAATTCTACTTTGTTTTCTCTGCTCATTCCACAAGAAGTTACCCAAGCCATGGGATTTCTTTCATTTCCTGTTGAGGCCAGTTTTGTGGCCCTGGGTCCCTCAGAAGCAGTGCCTTTTCCTGAGAGAGTAAACAGTTTTTGATCTCAATCTAAATACATGGTAGTTAGTTTTGTTCCAACAAAACATTTGAAGAGTGTCTCTTGCTATTCAAGTGGCATTGAGGAGAGCAGTGCTGGGCTGATGCTCCTGCCCTTGAAGGACTGAGACATCCATAGGCATCAAGGGGAAATGAAAGACCAGTGAAGGGAACATGGCAGAGTGCTTACAGAGTGTGGCTTGCTTCAGGAACAGTTAAGCATGGCATCATTGGGTACTCACTGTTTAACAGGCTCTCTCATAACAGCTTTAGCTGCAGGACCTCATTTAATCCAGGCAGCATTACAGGAGCATTACGGGTCCATGTGACAGGTAGGGAAACAAGCACAGAATGACCAACCAGAGGGAGTCAATGCATCAGCCTGGAGAGCCTCTTTCCCCACTCTCCCAAGCCCCAGTAGGGAAGAGGGCTGTTTGCAAGGACTTTGAGGGCGTGGAGATCTCCTGCTGAGTTGAGGAGAAGGTGTGATGGGAGCTAAAGTTTAGCTAGAACACTGGGTGTATGGACCAGGACAACTGGACAGGCGACGTGAGAGCCAGGCTTGCTTTTCTAGGCAGTAGAGGTAAGCATATCTACTGTGGTTTTTGTTCTCTGGTGACTTTTAAAATGACCTATTGTGTCAATTATATAAATTTATAGGGTACAGTGTGATAATTTTATACACGTATGCATTGTTTAATGACCAAATTAGGACAGTTAATATTTCTGTCTCCTTAAACATTAAAAATTTGGGGGACTGGATGTCGCTCAGTGATAGAGGGCTTGCCTAGTATGTCTAAGGCCTTGGGTTTGATCCCCAGCACCACATAAATCTGGGCATGGTGGCATATGCCTGTAATCCCAGCACTCTAGAGATGGAGACAGGAGGATCAGAATTTAGTGTACATGAACACTGGCTTAAAATGATTTTTATTAATATATTATAGTTGTATATGTTTATAAGGTACAAGGTCATATTTAACACATGCATACAGCATGTACTGATCAAGTCAGGGTCATTAACATTTCAATTGCCTTGTCACTCACTGCTTTTTGTGTAGACACTTGGAGCTGTTACAGCTAAGTAGTAGCAGCTCCCTGCTCTAGAAGGTGGCTGGGCCCTGACCTGACTATGACAGAGGGGCAAGGAGCTGGATGTCCGAGGAGAAGAAGCCTCAGAATATGAGGTGCAAGGAAGGTTGTAGGTCTGGGGAACGGAAGAGAGAAAGCCACACTTTCAGGGGAATTTTTGTTTCCATAGTGCAGGACAGGCAGAACATAGGTTTGCCAAATGGCTGGGGAAGAGAGGACCATTGGGGTGGTGCTGGCATGGTGCTGGCTGATGAAGTGCTTGGAGCTTAGAAATTGCCAAGAGTGACTGGTAAAGATGCCAAGGCCCAAATCCTGCAGCAGGAGACACACATGCTTGGCATAAGGAAAGGGAGCTGTCAGCACAGGAGGAGGACTAGGGAGTCCAGCCCAACCCTGGTGAGGTAGAGATGGACTCCAGGAGGAAGGAGGCTGGCAGCTTGGGACACTTAGTGGCAGCTTGGAAGGCCTCTGTGTCTGGCGGCAGTGCGGGGTTAAAGGGACACTCCAGTGGCTTAGGAGAGAGCATATGAGATCAGGGCTGACAGGGCAGAAGGTGGGCTTCAGGGTGATGAGGGAAAAGATGGTTGAGGATGCACAGAGAACCAGGAACCCTGCTGACAGGACCTTCAAGAGGAAGAGAAGCCTAGAATTCAGGTGGAAGCTGAGATAAGGAAGGTTAAGGAGTAGGGACTGGTTTTCAGGTGAGGCGAGACGGGAACATGTTTTCCAGCCAAGGCCTGGGCACCAGCAGCAGAGGTAGAAATACACCATTCCCAGAGCTCTGGGGAGGCTGGGTGTGCACCAGGGTGGGGTCCTCTGGAGAGGGGAGGCTCACAATTCCCAGTTCATTTTCTGCCATACTCCATGATGATGACTGATGTCCGTTATGATGGCCCCTGGGCATTGAGAGTTCCCACAGTGCCTTTTAAATCCCCAGTGAAAGAGCTGATTCTGCTCAGCAGTTTCTGAGTCTCTTGACATCCATTCACTTAAGCAGAGCTTTGTGAAGTTATGGACGACTGCTATTTGGGAAAGTCTGCATTGTGTGTGTGTGTGTGTGTGTGTGTGTGTGTGTGTGTGTGCACATGCGTGCATGCGTGTGTGTTGTTGGACTTTGAAACTCTTCTTAGCATGGCAAGGTTGAAAGGGCTTCAGAATTAGTGTTGAGCAGATAGATGTAGATTCAAATCCAACCTCTGCCATATCCCAACAGGGCAATTATGTATATTTGTAGATTAGTTTCTTCATTGAAAAATGAGATAATACTTAACCTTTGTAAAATTGCTAAACTATTATGAGGAATAAATAAAATTATGTATATGTGTTCCACAGTAGCACAGTAGTTACTTCAATAACTATTCCCATTGTAATTTGGTTACTCCAAACATTTTTTGTTTGTTTTATCTGCATGCTTGTCTGTGTATGGGCATGCCGGCATCTATTGTTGCTGCAAACTTATGCCACTCTTTTCATCTGGCTTTACGTGGTGGCTGGGGAATTGAACCTAGACTGGTAGGCTTTGCAAGCAAGCATCTTTAACCACTGAGACATCTCCCTAGCCTGTTTTTGTTTTTAAAGATGGCTGCATTTCTGAATAGATGGGAATTTTGTGAGAGGGTTGAGAAATCAAGTTGATATCAAAGTAAAGTATGGAAGGTTGTGCTGGCTGAGATGTTTAGCGTCTCTGTAAGGGCTAAGAGGAAAAGAGGTGCCAGTGTGTGTCCCAGGGTCTCTGTCCCTCTGGATAAGTTACTCCCAAGACTCAAGTGGCCAGGCACTTATCACTTCCTCTGGGAGCACATGTGGATGATTGCATCACCTGGCAGGACTGTTTCCTCCCTCTTCAGTGAAGGCCAAGGGGAAGCGGGTCCCACCTGAAATCAGTTCTAGAGGCCGGAGTAGGTATGCCCACTCACTTCTTCCCTTCCTGCAGCTTTTCCAAAAGCAGGCCTGGCACAATGAACTGCCCCTGTTGGTCACACATGGCTACTCTGCTTCTGCCTTGGCCTGGGCTTCCCTAGGCAAATGCAGTCTTTGCAAGGGCCCGCCTTCCTATACGTGATAATTGTTTCCTTTTGACACCAGAGTCACTTTGTCAGTCTCTTGTCATGTGAAATTTTCTTTCAATGAGAAAATAGGACAATCGAGTACCCTAAAAAAGTCATTGATACTTCTGAGGTCTGGAGGCTGTTCTACAAGGCTATTTCACACCATTTCCACAGAGCAAAGACAGACCCAGTGTCCACATTCCAGAAGGTGCTCTGTGGAAGCCAAATGAGCCAGCCAGAGAAATATATTCATGTTATGGACTTCTACAGCTTAGAGCCTCCCCTGCCCCATCAAGCTCCCCAACAAATCTCAGGTCACTTTCTAGCCTAGATGTGGACAATTAGTGATCCTTAAAAGTCAATACACTCAGGGAGAAAATTAAGAGAAGAAAGGTCCAATGCATCCATTTTAGATCAAAAACAAAAGCAGAGCTGGCCCGTTTAATATTTAATAAAGGCATTACAACTAATTTATTATTCTTGTGGAAATTAACTCCAAAAGGGCACATGTCCCAGATGTGGAGCTCTGAGAGTACTTTGACAAAGATCCTGGTTTGAAAGTGTCATCATACAAATAAAGCCCACACAGAATTTGTAGGGGAATGTTCATGTTTTCAGGAGAAGCAGGCTGAAACACTTAGATGTGGTTTGTCATGATGTTGCAACTCGCTTTCAAAATGGTTCAGCAAAAACTGAAGAAAAAAACCACAAGGGTGCGTGTTTGTGTGTCTGTATATGTGTTGAAAGAAAAAACATGACAAATGTATCATTATGAATAAAGGGTATACTAATGTGTGTTGTATTATACTCTCAGTTTCCTTGTGGTTTAACAATAGTCAGTGAAGAAAAATCAAAACACAAAGACTAAGTAGGGAACAATGAATGGCTAACAGAATGTGTCTCTTATCGCCTAGTAAAGACCGTAAAGAAATATCATGAGGTCGTAGCATGTCATTGAATGCTGGAATCTGGGTGAGGTGATAAATGGCATAAGGCAGGCTAACTCAAGAAATGGAGGGGCATGCCAATGCTGCTGATGACCAGGAGGGGGGTGGTAGCCCTTGCTTCATCTTGTAGCAACATCATGGAGCCTCTTCACCTCTGTGGCTGTTACAGGAGCAGTGACTTCACCAGAACATCCTGTCTCAGTGTTGGTCTCCTGTGGAAATGGGCAACTGGTTTCTACCCTTCTTCCCTAAATACATCACCCCATACACCTTGCCAGTCCTCCTGACCCCCTGGATGTTTTCTCAAAAACTCTGGTCCTTTGATTTACCTGCCTCATGAGGCTCAACATGACATATCCAACTCCAGACAGTCTCTTGGCAAGACTCTAGCTGCCTCAAGTGGTTTTCTGTTTACTCTGGAAAGTGCTCCAGATACCATGGTCAAAGCTCTTCCTGTGGGCTGCATCACTAGGACTGTTTCTCACCTACATGATCCAAAAGGGGCTGCAGATTAGATCCTTGCATGGTGGCCCACTGAGGAAGGGACAGTAGTATCAGAGGGTACAGCCAGAGGATCCTGGAAGTGTGCCTCAGTCTCATTAGATTCTGGTCCGTAGAATCCAGGGAAGCCAGAGCCTTGCAAAGGGCTTCATTCTTTTTTTTTTTTTAATAAATGTGTCACATTTCCTTCTCTACCCTTATAAATTCATATGAAATATTCTTAGCTCTTAGGGATCTGGGTGGGAAATGTGCCCTGTGCTAAATCTTGAATCCCTATATTATGACTTGTTGATTCAGGCTCCTCTGCTTTGGGCTTCATGGAAAGTTTCAGCACTGATCTAACCCTCCTCCTCTTAAGTTGTTGGATTTCCAGTCATGAACAGTTCCTCAGTGAATGCCCCATTTGCCAGGCTTCCCACTCATAGGCTACCTGTGCTCAGTAGGGGACTCTCCGAGGCAGGAGGCCAGCAGCCACAAAGTAGCATGGAGGGAGGGGACCCTCCCCCCAGTCTGGACCCAAGGACACTCATTCCTCATTTCCAGTGAAAGTGCTGCCAGGAGAGGCACAGAAGGCAGTCTAGCTGGCTCAGGGACACATCTAATTTTAGCCCAGGGTGTGCTGGTCTCAAGTTGGGGCTGGCTCACTCATGGAAATTCCACAGCTCTCTGGTTTATGTGTGCAAAATAGTGTAATGCCCAAAGTTTGCAATGTGTTTCCGTCTCCCTTTTTTTCTAAGAAATACCCATGAAACTGTCCTCGGTGCTTTGGGAGTAGGTCAAAATTTCCTGGAGATTCTTTTTCCATGATGAGCAGTGTGGGATGGAAGACAGTATTCAAAAGGCGAAATATTTATACAATCTGAAGAGAAACCAGAGTATGGAAGACAGTGTTCAGGAAGCCAGTCTTGGTGCATACTTTCTCCATCCATGCTATGGAACGAGGGAGAATTCCCACACACGACAAATAAATGAATTAAAAAAAAAGATGTTTCTGAAGATGTGGCCCGGTGGTAAGAATGCTTACCTAGCATACCTCAAGGCCCTGGGTTCCATCCTCAGTATCACAGATCAGTGAACCAACTAACCCCTGGAGGACCCAGGTTAGTTTTAGAGGGCTTGAGACATAGACAATCTGATGGCCTGTGGCTTTTCCCTCCCCCCACCCTGTGTTATTGACCTTTGGCTTTCCACTTGCTTGGCAAGTGCTCCTCTATGGAGCATCCCCAGTCCCTTTAGAACCTTTTATTTGGAGAAAGCGTCTTACTAAGTTGCCTCTCCTGTCCTTAAACTCACTCTGTAACCCAGGCAGACCTTGAACTTGTGATCCTCCTGCCTCAGCCTCCTGAGTAGTTAGTATTGTAGGCCTACACCCACCACCTGGGTGGAACCTTTAAGAGAAAGAACAGAAATGTATCTCATTTTTGCAAAATTTTCAAAAATACAAATGGTAGGAATATTTGCTTCTTGGAAGGGAGGATTCTTGAAGCTTGAGCCTCATGAACATAATGTTAAAATAGATACCATTTGTATTACTGCGATTTTTCTGAATTAATACAATTTTATAAAATTTCAAAGAATTGGAATAAATGGTCATCTTGAAATAGAGTCAACCTTTGAAGTGAACAAATTTTTGTGAAGCATTTCACTGTGTGTTTTTCATATTGCTCATACTATCATGGACCTGTGTATGGAGGACTGATTTGTGTTAGACAGTTGACGTCTTTTGAGCCTCAGTGTTCATACTTGTAAAAATAAGGCTACAGGGTCTGGAGAGATGGCTCAGTGGTTAAATGCACTTTCTTGCAAAGCCTGATGGTCTGTGTTCGATTTCCAAGTACTCACGTGATGCACAAAATGAAATGGTGCATGTGTCTGAGTTTGTTTATAGTGGCAGGTGGCCCTGTCATTTCATTTTTTCTCTCTGTCTCTCTCTTTCTCTTTCTGTGTGTCTCTCTTAAATACATAAAATTTAAAAAATAAGGCTATTATAAGGGAAAAGCTATAGGACATTTAGAACCCCCAGTGTCACAGGAAGGGAAACGAAAGTCTAGGGAAGGTGCACAGGTAAAGACCATTTGTTTAAATACACTTATCTTTGCCTTTCTGGGAGCAAAGGGACCTACATTTGTCTCTCTCTGAATGGTTGTGGAGTCATCCGTGGCCCCGGCAGTGCTGGGTAACGTGCTGCTCATGGCTCTTTAATGAATGCTTACAGCAGGGAATGTTCTAAAAGTTGTTTCACACTATCCTTTGGCATATTTAATCAAACAGAACTAAGTGGTTTGTATGTTTGATGGGTCTGGGAGAAAGTCAGTTTATCCCCTTGGCATGGCTCATTCCCTGGATATGTTTGTTGGCTTTAATTGGGACAGTAAAGGGCAGGCCTGGTGCCTTATTAAAGTAGCTTTTTGCAGCTAAGCAAACATCTCCACTCAGCTTTCCAGTCCACTATGGAAACTGGTGGTAACTTTTGCGTAATGCCTTCCAGGCGGCCTGTCAGAATCTTTTATAACTCCAAGGATGACTTTAGACTCCCTGGGGCAGGGCCAAGATTAGTGGCAATCCTTTCTATGCCAGGCTGTTGTATAGCCCCAGGAGGCAGGGCTGGGAGCTTTGTCCCGGGTAGAGCCAGTTCCACAGGGTGCTTACTTGACTGGTAAGGGAAGCCAGATGATGGGTTAGCTCTAATCAGAGACAGCCATAGCGGTTCTTCTGAGTGGCCATGCAGGCTAGCCCCTGCTCACCTCTGGAACCCAGTGGCATGGGCAAGGTCTTCCATTACAGGCCTGGCCCTGATCCTTGGGCCCATTCAATTTCTCACAGTGAGTAGACTTGCTTGTAGGCAGTGGCAAGGCCAAGGTAAAGGTAGCTCATGAGATGGCACCATTGAACTTGGTAAACTGCCTATCCAAGTCACTGAACTTGGCCATGGTCCAGGGAGGTACTCCATAGAGACACTGTTCCCCCAAGAAGATGCTTCTTCTCCTGGAGTGACGTCACTTTACTCATCATTCTAGTATTGTTGAGTAGTTTCTGCTTCTCAGGCACACCCAGGAGGAATGATGGCCACAAATCCCTGCTGTATTACACCCCCCCCCCCGAAAGGACAAGCAACCTGTCCTTATGTGTTTTGAGTCTAAAGAAGGTACAGCTGGTGTGTCTAGCATCCAAGCCTGAGAAGTGTGAAAATGCATGGAGCCCAGGGTCTGGAGCCATTCCTCCTCTTCCAGGACAGCCAGATTAGGCTAAGTCTGGATTGGCTTTCTAACCTTCCAGCCAGATGGGCTGTGTCCAGGGTGAACTCCAAGAAGTCCCTTGCTTCCAGAGGGAACATTCATTACACACCAGCTGTATGTATAAGGCATGAGCCAAACTGAAAGAATGGGAAGACAATATGGGGGAAGGTCATAGCTAGTACAGTTTTGTTTTGCAAGCAGTATGCCCTTGAAGGAACCCTCTGAATGTGAGACTAGGATAAATTTCTTTGTTCCTGGAATGTTCCAGAATCCAGCCTGACTCATGGAAAAGATATACAGGAAGGAGAAATATTGGACGTGATCTTGAATCTTGCTTGGGCTCTGCATACTTCTTGACCAGGGTGTGTGCCAAGGCATGTCAGGAGGGACACATACGGAAAGAGAGTTAAGCAGAGAAATCATCACCTCCAAGAACAATGGTTCAGGAGGCCGGGGTACAACGTGTGTTCCCTCTAGCCAGACATGAGCCGATGGCTTTTCCAGGAGGATGCAGGCCCATCAGGGCACCCACCCCCAATCTGTCCTCACCCGGTGATGCCTATCTTTTCCAATCTTAGTCATTGTGGACCTGGATGAAGGAGACCTGGATATGCAGCCCAGTTCCCAATTAGGGATTTACACAAGTTGCAGGAAGATCATTTATCTGGGTTGAATTGTTAAGGAAGATTGTTTTCACAGTGTTCCAAGCAGAGAGCCTTCTTACAGGAAATATCAGACCAGGCAATTATAGTCAGGTTTTCCACATCCTCAGAGCAAAGGAAAAAGAGAGAGAGAGGAAGGGTAGAGAGATAGAGATAGGAAGAAAAAACTCTCCTTGTATGTTGAAGGCCAACAGCTGGGGAACTTGGCAAGTGAAGTTCAGGCAGTAATGAGATCTGTTGGAAGTCGCTACTGCAACTGACCTCTAGATGCATGTGCCACTTTGTGCATCTAACTTTACATGAGTACTGTGATGGTACCCCCCATTTCTCTCCTCCCTGATTCCCAATCCACTGGGGGCCCTATCAGTAAGAATATTTAACAGCAGAAAATTTAATAAAGTAATTCACACCTATACTAAATAATACATCAATTAGCAAGTCCACATGGCATGCTTACAAAAACTGACCAGACAAGAGAGCTCAAAAAATTTCAATCTGTGTTTTAGATCACAAAGAAATGCAAGAATATTTTTATCCTACTTATTGTTAATAGTTAGATACATTATATGAGCAAGTCTTGTGATGGTACCCCCATTTCCCTCCTCCCTGATCTCCAATCCACTCGGGGCCCTCTCAGTAAGAATAATTTGATTTTCAAATATTCTTTATTCTTAATCATTTTTTTCTGCTTGATCTGTTATTTGCTGAGGGAGACATGCCAACATATCCTACCATATGGATTGAACAAATTTCTCCTTTAGTTCTGTCTGTTTGGATTACATATTATCAGACTGCTGATAGCAGCACAGAGATTCATGGTACCTAAATTTTCCTGTTGAATGTTTCCTTTTGTTACTCTGTAATGAAAAGGTTTATTACTGATAATGTTTTAATTCCGAAGTCTATTTTATCTGTTAACAGTTAGCCATGCCAGCTTCTTAAATGGCAGTATCCAAGTGGCATGTTTTCCCTAGGCTTCACTGCCTAGCTTTTGAGTTCTGTCTCTTAAATAATCACATAGGTAATGAGAAAACAACAACAGCAACAACAACAACAAAAAATTCTGAATGTTTTAAATTTTTTTTTGAATTTTTTGAATTAACTGTGAGCTGAATTTGTGCTTTGTTATCATTAGTCATGGCCTTGCATCTCTTTGTCTTATTATATTTTATAATTTCATTTTGCCATATTTTTCCATCTTTCCCCCCTTGTTTTCCTTCACTTTTTTTGAATTGACCATTGTAAAGTGAGCACTGAGAACATTCACAATGCTGTGTAACCACTGCTTCATTGTGGTTCTAAACCATTTTCATCTCTGCAATGTAAGATCCCTTATTCACTAGGCAATCTGTCCCATTCCTCCTCTCCCTTAGCCTGGCAGCCAGCAGTGTCTGCCTGGCTCTTTTCCCTTTCAAAGTATTTGAGGCTCATTCACACCGTAGCATTTCATTGCTTTATGTGTCAAGACAGTATTCCATTGTTTGTGTACCTAATGTTTTGTTTATCTGCTCACCTACTGCTAGGCACGTGGGTGTTTTCTGCCCTTGGCTGCTGTACCTAATACTGCTCTGGATGATTGTGTACATGCATTCATGCGTGTCTCTGCCCTCAATCTTTGGCACTCTGTATCCATGGTTGTTATTGCAGACTCAGAAGATCATGCTAAACATCTGAGAAATTGCCAAAACTGCTTTCCAGTGGCATTTTCATGTGAGTTCATTGATATGTATTTTTTTCTTTTTTTCTGATTTGGAAATTGCACATTGTGTATTTGCAGTTTTAGCAGGTACTCTTAAATTTTTAATCATAATTGGATTAAAAGTTCAAATTTAATCAATCTTTCTACTCAAAAAATGCAAGGATTTAGTTCTAGTGATCACTCTCCTTTCCTTATTCTCTGCTTATTGTCTCCCATCCAAGTACTAACCAGGCCTGACCCTGCTTAGCTTCTGTTGGGCTCGTCAGGGTGGTTTTGGCCATCGACACTCCATTCATTGCCTGTCAATTGGTTTCACTTTGTTTTTAAATACTCCTAAGTGAGCTGCTGTTGTGATTATTGTTTTTATTGTGTGTTATCACTTAGTTTTATTTAAATATTTGCCAGTTTCTTGCCATAACTCATCTTCCTCTCTCTCCCTCTGGCTTTGCCTTCCTTCTTCCTGAGGTATATATATATACCTTTTAGTATTTTATTCTGAGAGGGTCTGTGAGAGCAAACTTGTTAAGTCTTTGCCTGAAACAATCTTCAGTTTGCCTTTACCTGCAATGATAATTTTTACTGGGAATTTCCAAATCTATGTTTTTTTTTCTTATTACTCTAAAGATGTGAGTTCATTGTCTTTCATGCTGCTATTGAGTAGTCTGTTGTTACTACAGATCATCTGCCTTTTCTGGAAGATTTTTCTTGTCCACTGTGGTATTCTGATAGTCTCAATATGACATGCTTATGCATTTATTTTTTGCCTGTCTCCTTGAGGCTCCATAGATTTCTGAGAGGATTTATATCTGGAAAATTCTTAGTAGTTTTCTTTTCAGTATTTTCCATTCTCACTCTTGTTCTCTTGTGTTCTTTGGTAACTCCTCTTAAATGTACATTGGATTTCAACACCTTTTCTTTCACGTCTCATTCTCTCATGTATTTCCTCTTTTTCCTGACTGAGTTGCATCCAGGTAATGTCATTATCATCTGGCATCTTCTTGTTATTAACTATCTCTTCCTTGCATCCCATCTACTACTTAAGCTCACCACAAGGTTTCTTTTCCCCTGACTTTAAGAATATTCAAACTTGTGGTAGAATCAAAAGCTCACCATAGTGACACCTGTACACTTTTCACCTAAATTCAACAGTTTCTAATATGCTGTCACATATAGTATGTACTGTGTATGTTCATGTATACACACATTTCTGACAATCCATTTGAAAATTAAATTCAGTATCATGACATTTTACTCCAGACATTTCAGCTTGAATCTCCTAACGACAAAAACATTCGTCTTCCCAGCACGGTACCATTATCATATTCAAGAAACTGCACATTGATTCAATAACACCATCTAACACATAGTCTGATCAAATTTCTCTCACATGTTCCCAAGATGTTCTTTCAGGCTTTATTTTCTTCACTCCAGGGTCCATTTAAAGTTCATTCACTGTACTGGTTACTATGTCCTCATTTTAACTCAGTTTTTGTTTTTGAGTTTGTTATAGAATGGAGAGATGGGTAGTTTTATTGATGGGTTTATGCTAAACATTTTTCAAAGACGATGCATCTAAGGTATATGTTCCTATTACACCATATCATTAACATGTAATGTCATTTTTTTATTATGAGAAATAAATGATGGTGCATGTTAGTCACTCCATTACCACAGAGATAACTTTCCTTTTGCGATTAGTAAGTAATATATAGCTTTCAGGCCATAGCCTGTTTCTAAAAATCTTTTACCCAGAGGTATTACTATCCATTGATAATCTCCTATGTATAATCAAGTTGATATAAAGTGGCAAACTTCTGATTTGATTTTTTTTTACATTTATAGTTGGCAGTATTCTATAGAGAAGAAATTCTTTCTCCCTCTCTCTCTCTCTCTTTCCTCTCACTTGTTCCCTTTTTTTCCCTAGGATCAGGCACATGGAATTTTTGACATTTAATGAATTATCCATTGCTGTCATTATATGTCCATAAGTTTCTTGTTGCAATGACTGCATTTATCTTCAGAGCTGCTTACTATTTTTAATAATGTCTTCTTTTCTTAGGATTACCATTCCTTAAAAATTTTCCTCTAATCTCTTTAATTTATAGCATCTCTTAGGTTGTTGTATTAACCCAGTTCCAGAGGCACATTTGCCTTATCTTCTGGTTTCCACTCGTGACATCACTTTCTCATGTGTTTAAAAAGTTTTAAAAACTTTATTTTGAGCATATTTTCAGTGAAACTTAAAAACCCTTTTTATATTACTTCTGTTGGGTGTGCTGGGAACACTGCCTGGGAAAGTTTATGTTGCTTTCTTAGATTAGACTCGAGCCATCCTGGTGAGGATCACACTGAGCTCTGCTGGGCTAGGTTCTGACATTTCATCAAGGCGGGTAATAGTCAGTGACCAAAACCTTTATTTTCTCGAGACGCCTTTCTCTGGAGCCGATAATTAATCTGGCCAACTGTCCAGTGACAGCCATAGAGGGATAAGACACCTCCTTCTGTCTGCATTGTCTTAGGAACTGGCAAACTGTTCCTTGAGGATATTGGGATGCCAGGGCAGTAAAGAATCTTCTGCAAGATAATGACCAGGACACATCAGTCCTTCAGAGCCCTGTGCCTCGTCATGTCCCAAGTGAGCAGAGATGCTCAACTCTCCATGGTTTGGAGATGGAAACTATTACCCCTAGAATGCAAGTGTCTTGCCCATGTTCGTAGAGATTTGGGAGAACTGGGTCTAGAAACGATGCCTCCCATTGGCTCTTATGGGCCAAAGATTCATTTACTTGGTGGTTGAGTCCTGGTCCCATGTACTCCTCAACACAGAACTCTGGCTCTTGCCTCTCCCTGTGGAACATGGTGAGGAGCTGGTGCACAAGGGCCCCGCTGGGTGGAACCAGCTGCGTGCCTGCTGCCATCCTGAATTGATTAGATGCACGCTTTGATACATGCCTCTGGGTCACCTGCACAATGGCACTTAAAAAAGCATTCTGAAGCCTTGATTTATCTTTTTGTCATTGTTGTTCCTAGTAATGTTCATTCAAAGGCAAGAACAGGCTTTTAAACTGACCTTTTGAACTTGCAACAAGGGACACATGAAAGGAACAATAGCGCATTCTCCGCAGTGAGAACACTTGAGGTCTCCTTTGGTGAAGAGATCTATGGGAATGGGCACAAAGCTTCCAGGCTGCTCCTGCAGCTGATGGATGGCCTTCTGGGAAGTCCCATGACCAGGGAGAGGCCCTGCTGTTCCCTGCCCAGTGGGCACACCATCCTCACCCTCTCCCTGTGGCATGTGACCTGCTCCCTGGGAACACTCTGTCCCACTGTTCTGAGGATGCCATGGAAGTTTCTGGAAGGAAAGATTGAGCATACTAGAGGCAAGCAGAGTGTTGGCAAGCAAGTGCTTTTCAACTGCTGAGCCATCTCCCCAGCCCAGCACAGTAGAGTGTTTGAAGCCGGGGCTTGAGCTTGAGTCTTGGTGTTGGTATTTTTAAGTTCTGTATCAACAGCTCCCTGTGGAGCACCCAGAGCTGGACAATTGGGACATGGCAGATAGAGAATCTAGTAGCTTGCCTTTCTTCTTGGTTGCAGCTCTCAGAGGAGCATCTCCTTCCCCTAGCATACAGCCCGAGGGCTTACTTCCAAACTCAGTTCTTCTGGGCTAACATGTAGCAGGACTGTGTCTTGCCGGAGGCTTCTAGGGAGAGCCTGTATCCTTGCCTTGTCACCCTTCTTTGCCTTCCTGGCTTGGGGGCCCTCCTTTGTCTGCAGAGTGTCACCCTAGTCTCTGCTTTGTCATCCCATCTGCTGGGTCAAGTGTCCTTTGCCTTCCTCAGATAAAGACACTGTGCCTACATCTGAGTCCTTTTTGCAAAGTCTCTTTTGGTTTTTTGGCTGTAAGATAATGGCTATGGCTTCTGAGATTTAGGATGTGGATATCTTTAGGGGACAGCCCACCACACCACAGTATATACTTCCTGTCTGTTCCTTTTACACATCAGGGGGTCCTCCAGACAGGTCTGCCAGGTAGCCCCTCCTGTATGCTGGGAGGTGAATGTGAGAACAAATAAAGGTGTACTTTGGTCTTTGACGGATTAGTGTGAGTTTGTCAAAAGGCATTTAGTATGGAGGGAGCAGGACATGGAAAGATACAGTGGCTTAGCCCAACATATTCAGCATACAGTAAACGCAGGTGGGCTATGGTGGCACAGAGTGAGCTATAGGGACCCTAAGGAAGCTATATGTGATTGTATGACTATTAACTTTGGAGCTATGGCTTGAGTTAAATTCCTGGGCTGCCACTTACTTGCTGAGTAACCCTGGAAAACTACTAAACTTCTCTGAGACTACGTGAACTAACCATTTCATAAGGCTATTTTGAGAAACAGGTGGCCTTTGAAGTTTGCAAACCACATCGTTCAGTATTTACCTTCCATGCTGTTATTTTGGTAAGTATGGCATTGCCATTGTTGGTGGTGACGATAGGCATGGCAGGGACCTGTGAGGAACTGCTGTGGGTGGCAGTGTCATGTCACACTTGCATACTGGACAGATGTGAGGGGGCTGAGGGTAGGCCACTTTGGAGGTGAGAACCATGTTAGAGGCGATTATGATACTCTAGGGAGAGAAGAGGCAGGCAGCAGTGGATTCAGAAGGTGCTCATGGGGGTATCTGTCAGCTGACTTCAACCCTGCTGCTTTCCTGCCTGGGATGATGGAGGCTGTCTCCCACCAGTACCTGGGCCTCCTGGTCTCTGCAGGGGCAGCAAGGCATAGCTAAGGAAGGGACCAGCACCCTTGTCCTTGTCCTTTGCTGTGGAGCGGGTGGACTGTGGGAAGAAGTCTTCACAGTGGGGCCCAGGATGGGGAAGGAGCTCTGTGTTCTGGAGCCCACAGAGAAACTCACAAGCACATGGGTTGAGCACTGCATGTTCTCCATGGTCTTCCACTCACACCCTTCATACATCTTCAGGAGGAAACCAATTCAATGGGGTACACCGTGGCAGGATTATGATTGTTACTGCAGTCGTATCTTACCCTGCAAAGATGTTGGAGGAAAATATATTTCAATGCCATGTTCAAAAGAGCTGTCATTTTTTTGAATATATAGTAAATGGGTTTTTGGAGAATGATGTAATAGTGTTGTTTTTAATATGCTCTTTTTAAGAAATGATTTTCTCTTACTGCATGTTGATGAATGCCGAAGGAAAACAAATCCAAGCAGGGCAACCACATGGGCGGGGCCTCTTAAGAGTGCTCTGCATGCCAGTGTTTGAATTAACCAGTCGGAATCACAGGACTATTTTTTAGGCAACAGGAAGATATAGAAAACGATATAGAAGAATTTTCTTCAGACACATTGTACATTCTAGAGATCGTTCATAAGTGGCCACTGATGGCTTTATAATGAAGTGGAAGAGAGGAAAGCAGATGAGTAACAAGAACATGGAGTCATGAGGTGGACACGTTTTGTGCAAGGATGGCAAGGACTTGACCTCTTGTACCTGTGCACTATCAGAATGACTTCATGGAGTGTGTTGGCATTTGGTGCATACAAACCACCTTGTGTGGCTGATGTGTGTGCCTCTTGGTGAGAACATAGCTTTGATAGGCACCCGGTGCTGGTTGGTGGGATCCCTGTGGCTGAGACAGAAGTGAGTAACCTGTTCAAGACACACAGGAGGTGGCAGGGCCAAGGCTAGAAAGAACCTAACTCCCGACCCTCAATGAACTGTCACTTCTGTGCTGTTTGTGTTTCTGCTCTTCTGCTCCAGTACACTGACTTTTTCTTTTTCTTGTAGGAAAACTCAGTTGGTGGCTGGTAAGGTGGATGACAAGCTGGGTGCCCTGCGGCTAGGTAGGTGGGGCTAATGCTTCTGTGCAGTGCCCATCAATCATCCTCCAACAGGGAGGTGTGGTGGGACTACCACCTTGGCTGTGGGTGACTCTCCTCCTCCTGACCTCAGGAACTAGGGACAGGATACTGCTCCACCTTCTTCCACTGTCTGCTTTCCTCTCCTGAGCTGGTCATCTTTCCTGGACAGTCCTGGCTAAGAAGGATTGGTTATGGTGGGGTGGCAAATACCTGCATCCCAGCACTCAGCAGGCCGAGGCAAGAGGATCTTGAGTTTGAGGCCAACTTGGGGCTGAGAAGGTCTTTTGGAATGATTTAGAAGCTACTGAAGTTTATGAAAGATAGTTTTGGGTCAAAATACTAGTATAATCCTATTTAGAGAGACTCATCCTCTTGAGAAGTTTATAAACATGATAGCAGTAAAGTGTGTAAGGGGTTCAACTTCAGTGTAAGCTGCAGTGTAAACTTAAGCACAAGCTACAATATAAACTACAGTGTAAGCTTCATTCTAAACTTTAGTGTAAACTTCAGTGTAAGCTGCAGCATAAACTTCAGTGTAATCTACAGCGTAAGCTGCAATATAAACTACAGTGTAAACTACAATGTAAGCTACAGCATGACTTTCAGTATAAGCTACAGTAACAACTTTGATGTAAGCTCTAGTGTAAAATACAATGTAAGCTACAATGAAGTGTTTAAGGGGTCAGCTTCAGTGTTTAGCCCTGTGCATTTCATGTGTGGATACATCTGTTCTACCTACCATCTCTTAGATCAAGACAGAAGATACTTTCCACTCTAGCTTTGAAGCCCCCCCCCCTTCAGTCCTTGAAGACTGAGGCTGGCAGAAGCAGCTATAGAGTGGAGTGAATGGTGAAACCAAGGGCAGGTCGATAGAGGATGGACTCAAGTGTTGTTGATATCTTCTCTCCTCTGGAAGCCAGCCCTTTACCTTTTGTGCTATTTTGGCATATAAGAGCCATTCACACACTTTCCTTCTTTTATTTAAGCTGTGGGAGGAAAGCAGTGCCCCTTAGAAGTTGCTTGTATGAGACATACAACCGACAGTGTGCTTTGATCAAGTTGAAAGTGCAGCCTGGCTTCTGAACGTGGGAGCCTTGTTTATGCTGCTTAACTTACTTCAGAGGTACCACAGCCTCAGAAATGCCCAGAAGTGGCAGGTGGAGATCATGTGGCCCTGGCCAGGAAGGGCAGGTTTCTGTCCATGACTGTACAGAGTGAAGGATGGAGCCAGGAAGGCCTGGCTCCAAAGCCTCTGGGAGGTGCTGCACTTGAAGATTTTCCGACGAAAGCTACTCATGTTGGGCACAAAGCAATGCAGTTCCTAGCCTTTGGAACCCAGAGAGTGTCTCTTGGAAGGAAGGCTTTTAGCAGTTCTCAGAAGCCAGCCATTTGAAGTACACACACACTTCCCGGAGGGAGGCAGACCTCCTCTCTGCTCCTAGCTCAGCTAATGGCTTAGAAAAGGAAAAAGAGACAAAGGATGAGAGATGGTTCTAGACAAGTGGAAGTCCAGAGGTGCAAGGGACACAGTGGTGCAGAGGGAGGACAAGCATTTGCTTCTGGTTTTCTTTTACCTGCAGTCTCCTGCAGGAATAGGCAGGCTTTGCCACAGGCAGGTGGAGGTGAGTGGAGGTGTGACAGCGTGTCTTCTTGGAGGGCTGGGATGGGTGGACAAAGGAGGTGAGAGAAGTGTCCTCCTAAAACCACGCATGAAGCATATGACTAAGGTCTTAACTGCTTCAAAACACGGAGAAGCCAAGTCCTAAAGTGGATTCTGGAAGTTTCTAGAGCAAGGTGGTATTTAGGCTGGACTTTGAAGGAGAGGCAAGATCTTGCCAAAGAGAGATGTGCAAGGAAGTGCATAGGCAGAGGTCCTGAGAGTGGGAGAGCCTGGGAGGAATGTGGCTTGCAGGGAAGAGGGGTCAGGAGAGGCTGGGGCCAGCTTGGGCAGGCGAGGGGATTCTGAGCACTGTGAGTGACCCAGAAAGGGCTGGGGATTTTGGGCTCCATCTGGACTTCATATAGGATGAATTTTAGGCTAAGAACTGGAAATTGGAGATTGGTGAGAGGCTCTTTTGTGATAGCCAGCACAGAGCAGTGAAGTTCCTTTCTCCTGATGAGCCTTGGGCTATTGCTCTGACCCTTCATGGCAGAGCTCAGTGTTTCCCCCTCTGCTCCTGACCCTTGGCCCAGGTTCCTATTTTAGCATTTTACCATGCTTTGGGGGCTCTGTCTCCTTGAGGATGGAGTGTTACCTTCATCAACTCTAGGTCTTGTTTGTCCCATGCTGCCATTGATCTGTAATCATGGATGCTCATTAAAGTGCTTAATAAGGCAAAGCCTGGGTGTGCAGGCTGATAATTCAAGCTACATGTGAGACTGAGGCAGGAGAATTGCCATGAACTTAAGGACAACCTGGATTACAAAGCAAGTTCAAGGCCAGAGCAACTTAGTGAGACCCTGTCTCAAAATAAGAAGTAAGAAAAGTGGGAGGGGCTGGGGTTATAGCTCAGTGGAAGAGCACTTACATTGCATGCAAGAGGCTTGGAGTTTAATCCCCAGTACTGAAAATAAGCTAATAAAATAAAAAATTAAAATAAATTAATAAAAACGTGTTTGATGAGCAAATAGGAAAATACTGCATATTCTTGGGACAGCGGAAAAAGGAGGTGGGGTAGATATGAGATATTCTGGAGGCAGGACGATCCCAAGGTGGGAGAGCAGTACCCAGCAGTACCAGGGAGGAGAAGAGAGATGTCTCTATCAAACCCAAAGCTTAAAGGGCCATGAGTGTCTGTGTTGGGGTGCTTCTAGTATGTATCTTGGAGTCAGTAGGAAATGCCAAATTATTGAAAGAGATAATATTTACATAGTTTATACAGAAAAGACCCATACAGATCATTCTCCCATGGAATCCATAGAGCCTGCATCATTCCCTTGCTCTATTTGAATCCCATTTGAAGCAAAATGAGACCTCTCTCTCTCTCTCTGTCTCTCTCTCACACACACACTCACACAAATACTCTCTCACACACACTCTTATACACACTCTCAAACACATACACAATTTTTCCCCTCTAAAGGGTGTATTAAATAGGAAAACAAACCCCTTGCTTCTGTTCAACCAGACATTTATATGAGGACTATAAAAATAGCATTTTCAAACCACTGGCATTTGCAGACAGTTTTGTGTCTTTAGCCAGCAAATCATTCCTTAGTGCTTTGTTTTTCTCTAGCATGGCGGTCTCACCACATCTGGGCCTGAGGCCTACTATGTGGTCCTGAACCAATTTTCTGTTCTGGGACAGGTCCTCCCTGCAGAAGCCAAGGGAGCCCGCCTGCCCTCAAGAGCCCCCTCCTGCCTGTGTGTCACAGGCTTTGTTTCCAGGCCCCTACCTCAGACTCACCCTCATAGACTGGCTTAGTGTGTTGCTGACCTGGATCCCCCTGTCCCAACAACATCAAATGAAACAAAGGCAGCCAAATAGGCATAAATACTGTCCCTTCCATACTCAAGAGACTCAGGCTGATCCCAGGCATTGCAAGAAGCCCTCAGGCCTGGTGGAGTCACTCAGGATGCTCTGTTTACTAGTCTGGGACCTCGGGTGCCCAGGGTGCGATTGCACATCTCTATTCTCAGCGTGGATCCCTACATAGCTTACCCATAGCCTCCCTTCCCACTTCCTTGCTTATTTCCCTTGAGCTCATCCCTCCCACTCCACCCTCTCATATCTTCCTCCTCCATGAGCATCCATTCTCTTAGACGCGATCTGTGTCTTTTTGTTCAGGCCCGTTTCCATGCAGTTTGCAGTGGTGTCTGCTATGCCTGTATTTATTTGCTGTCTCATCTGATTGCTTACTTTCTCCATCCAGCTTGTTGGTGAACATCTGGTCTCTATTTCTAGTTATTTTTGTATTTTGTAAGATCGTAGGGTAGTGATTTCAGAGATTATAACTAAGAGAGGTTCTTATCTAAATTCAGCTTCTTATTTAAATTCCAGACCCCCCCCTTTTTTTTAAGCCCCAAGTAGAACTGTCTCCTTATGCAGTGGGTAGAGCCTCTAGAGCTTGCCTTATACCGTGGCTGGTTCTCCCTCAGGTAGAAAAAGGAGGCTGTTAAATGCGTCTGAGCTGTGTGTCCTGAGGACGTCAGGCCACCCCCACCCTGTGAGCCAGCCTGACAGCTCATCTGAGGAGTGCATGCTCACCCTCATCAGCAGGCTTGTCTTGGGGCTCCTGCTTGGGTCCTTTATTTTAGCATGTTGACATAGTTAGAAACAGAAGGGGAAGGTGAGAGGGCCTCTGCCAGCTGTGATGTAATGGGCTGGTACTGCCAGAGGCTCTGGCATGGTCCTCATTGGGCCCCAGTCACCAGCTGTAAGGGGATATCTCTGGAAGATGGCTGTGTGTCCCTTCTGGCTGGAGGTCCAGGGGAAGTGGGTGTCAGTGGCTCACGGTCAGTCAGGTTTGCATCCTGCCTCTGCCCCTCTCTCCTCCTGACTTTAAGCAGTGCCTCAGTGTCCTTGTGTAAGTGGGGCTATTGCAGGGATGGTGACGCAGCCAAGCGCTCAGTAAATGCTGGTTACATTATGAGGATCTTACTGTTACTTTTCCAGAAATGGTTGCATTTCCTTCCCTACCACCGTCCTCTTCATAGGTGTCCTCAGGGCAGGGTGACAGACTTCTGCCTCCTGTCACCTTTTGTAAGGATTGTCTCTGAGCTGGGCCTGGCTCACTGGCTTTAGTCTTAGACACTCATTTCACTGTGTGTCCACAAGTGACATTTTATAGCTGATGAGCCACCACCATCCTTGTGGCACGATGAGGGAGGGGTGGTAAGGAGGAGCCAGGCCTGTCCGTCTGTTCTTGTTTCTTCTGCTGGAGCCTTGAAGGTGAGAGTGGAGACTGGGAACAGGGCTGGGGGCCCTCCTTTCTTCTCAGCATCACAGTGCTGTTGCCTTCCCCTTCCGTTTTCCATGAGCCATACTACCGGCATGTTTTCTTTCAGAGGATGTTGAGGATGAGCTGATAAGGGAAGAAGTCATCCTGTCCCCAGCACCCTCTATGCTCAAGCTGCAAATCGTGTCAAAGCCAATTGACTTCTCGGCAGCAAAGGTAGGCGTGAACTCAGGGAGCAAGGAGATATCCATGCTAAGCATATCCTGATGTGAATGACATGACTTTGATATTTTTGGCCCATTCGTTCTTATTTTAACTTCTTGGTCACTGTTGAAGAGGAAACTTGGGTGTGATGTAGAACAAAACTGAACTGTCAGGAAAACTTTTGCTTTTAGATGCTCCCCAAGACCAGGGAGGAGGGGGAGGCTGTGCAAGACCCTGTCTTTTCATAGCTCTCAGCAGCTGCTTTAGCACAGCCCCAGTAGGCACCACTACAACGTGATGTGACAATTCCATTAGACTGGTCCTGCCCCACCCTGGCCTCCTACACTGTGCTTTGGGAGGCTTTTGGGAGGGAGGGAAGGACACAGAGGGTTAGTAATTCTTCAGTGCACCCAGGTTTGAATCTGTGGTCTCCTGGAGGAACCCAGGGGCACAGGACATGGATCAGGTCCCTGACCTCCTTGGCAGGGCTGACCTGGATCCTTCAGTGTCAATCCTGCTGTACTTAACTGGTCTTTCCAGGAGAGAAAATGAAAGCACCCGGAGACATAGCTGACCTTCTCTTCACACTTACCGTGTATTTACTCAACACACAGAGCAAAACGGATTTTTCTAGAGATTTTGTCTTTTCTTTCCTTCCCATTCTCTATCTTCTCTGCTTCCTTTCCCTCTTTTGAAGGTCAGACACATAGAAGGGGTGGCCTCAAAGCTAGGAGTCCATGTTCTGGTCATCCTTAGCCACAGGACTGTGGTACTTTGCAGTGGATTCTCCTACTTGGACCTGGGCCCTTGGGCTCTCCCTCCCCCGAAAGACTGCATGCCACAAAGCATCGAGAGAGAGAGAGAGAGAGAGAGAGAGAGAGAGAGAGAGAGAGAGCGCTGCAGAGAGAAGAGGAAGCCAGGGTTAGGGCATCTGAGGGAAGTAGAGCCCAGGTTTCCAGCCATCACACACACTGTGGTGGCCCAGAGCTGTCACTCTGTGTCCAGGAGGGCAGAGATGGAGTTTAGCCAGAAAACCCAAGTATCCATAGTTTCTAGGCTCTTGGGCAAACATGCATGGTTGTGCTTGGCACAAGCAGGGTAACCAAGCTCTGATGGACAGATTCTTACAGCCAGTGTGCTGTCAGCCTACATTTGATGACATTTAGGCAGTGGGTCTCTTAGAGACTTCCTCACACTTAAAGAAAAGACAAAGGATTTGATTCTAGTAGAAAATGTTCCAAGTTCATAGAAGCTTGACCTTAAAAGTGGATTCAGGAAGGGCTGCAGAATCGAACTGTGGGTTTTAGGGCTCTCTTGAGGTTTCAGAGGCCTCTCAGATGTAAAACCACAGCTGAAGGGTATGAGCCATCATGGGGAGAGGCAGGGAAAGAGGCCCATTGTTGAGAAAAGCTTGATGTTTTAGGCTCTGAACTGTGGTGGTTGGGTTGATGGGAGATAAACTGCAAGCTGAATATCATCTGCAATTCTGAGATGAGGGGCTCTGGAAGTGTGGGGATGTGGCCTGGGGAAGTGCTATGAACCCCTCTGGGTGATGTTGGGCTGCTCCAACAGATCCATGAGAGATCACTACAGGTGACATCCCAGACAGTATTCATATTCTGCAGAAGGCTAAACAGTATGCGCTCAACTCTGCTCTAGATTATGGTCTCTGTTGCTCTCTTTGTCTGGTGCTTTGATGTGAAAGCAACCATAGACAAAATGTAAACATATGGTCATTGTGATGTGTTAATAAAACTTTACTTACAAAAACCAGGTAGTGACTGGATTTGGGTCCATGGGCTATTATTTTCTAACCCTGTACTTTAGCTCTGGCCCTCAAATTTGGTTGCAAAATGGAATTACTTGGAACAGCTTAAAACTGATAGTGGAGTTGGGGATATGGCTCCATGATAAAGCACTTGCCTAGCATGCACATGGGCTTGGATTTCATCTCCAGCACCACTGAAAAACTGAAGCAAGCCTACTGGTACCAGGGTCTCACCTTCAGGAATTTCGATTGAATTTGGCCTGGCCTATGGCCTGAACATCAGGGTTATTTTTAAGCACTCCTTAGATGATTCTAATGTGAGGTCAGGTTGGAAAACTTCCAGTCTTTCCAGTGGAGGATCTCAGAGGGCCTCTAGGATGCTAGACGAAGTCAGAGTTTTATATTTCAAGATCTCTACAAGGAATCTGCAAAGATTGTGGGGCATGTTAACACTATCTTGGTGTGGTTTACAGATGTTTCAGAGGTAAGACCCTTAAGGTCAGGTTTATCTTCCTCAAATATGAGAGGAATGGACTTACAAAACAGAGACAACACAGCCAGAAAACACACTACCCTGATGGAACTCCAGACTAACCCTTTCAGGGCTGAGTCCCACAGGTCTCATGGTGTTATTTGTTTTAAAAACAACCAATAAAACACTTTTCTTTTCACAGGAAGTAAAGACCCTTCTGTTTGGCTCTACCTTTTGCTGCTTCAATGAAGAATGGAAACTTCAGAGCTTTTCCTTTAGTGACACTGCCCTGTTAAAGTATGGCATTGTGCAGAAGAAGGCAGGTTGCTGTGGGGACCCCATGGACCTTTGTCATAGGGTAGGAGTAAGGGCAGAGTATCCATGGGGCAATCTGGCCATCCCCATGCTCATGAAAGGTACTTCAGGCCAGGCTGCTGAGTAAGAAAGGATGTGGAGGAGAGCCTCTGCTAGATCCATTCTAATTGAATCCCTGCTTGGTGAGAGTGGGGTACAATACTAGGAGCCTCAGCCACTGTACATGGAAACATTTCTTCTGGGTGACTAGAAACCTGTGGTCATATCCCTGGCTTCACACCTGACTCACAAATAGTCACTTTCCTTCCATAAAGAAGGGTCTCATACTGGCCTATTTTTTGATGAGGAGGTGGCTTGTGGTCTGTCACTTCTTTCCATGACCTGGGGAGGGGGGTCAACATGTTGTAGACAAGCCACCTTGTTGGGAACCCCTGTGACTAAGATCTGATGGGTGGGACATAGAGATTTCCTGGGGCCATTTGTACCACTGTTAACACATGTCTTTCTCTGCAGGGTGGTCCCTGTGGGGTTCTGGCAGCTGTCCAAGGCTGCATGCTGCAGAAACTCCTGTTTGAAGGAGATAGCAGAGCTGACTGCCTTCGGTAAGCCTGTGCTCATTCGGGTAATGTCTTCCTTTCCAAGGCTTCTCTAGAGTGTCCAGAATAAACAAGCAAGGAAGTGTGGGTGTTCCCTAATATTTCCCATCTCTTGGAGGTCAAGAAGGGAAAGGGTCAAGGCAATTACCTGGCAGGGCTCGTGCTGCCTGCGTTAAATGGACATGATACATTTGCTTCTAGGAGCAGAGAGGATTTGTCAGCTGTGTCCCAAATGGAAAATAACTATGGATGCATCACAACTGAGCTCCCTACCTCCTCAAATCTATTCCACACCCACCTGGTGACCCTGTGACTAAGTCCAGCGTTCCCTCCCTCCCTGCTTATCTCCTCTTTGTCAACAACCAGAACTACATTCCAGCCAACCCCAGAGTACATGTCTTCCTCCTCCCTTGTGGCGCTGCGTATTTCCATTTTACATATGAAGTGGTTGTAACTGGGCACCCCTGCTCATCCTCATCCAGTCAGCACTCTTTCCTGGAATGTCTCTGTGAAGGTGCAGGGGGGGATGAGGAGAAAAACCTGATGCTTTCAGATATATGGATGTTTGAGGTGCTGGTGGACTTCTCTCCTTGGCAGGCCCAGTGACTAGCTTCTTCATATTGCCCTTGGAGCTTCAGAACTCCTGGCACATTTATTTCTTTTCCCTTTAACTGAAATACAACAAAATAACATAGTCATGGCCATATGACCCAGATGAAGAGAGAGAGAGAGAGAGAGAGAGAGAGAGAGAGAGAGCGAGAATGAGAGCGAGAGAGAGAGAGAGAGAGAGAGAAAGCACTCCAGAAGAAAGATTCCCTGCTCTTGCGCAGAGTTAGATGTGAATGCATTCTAAAACCACAAGTATGGTCAAGGTGGGACCCACCCACATCCCCAGACACTGTTCCTGGGAGGACATCAGGCCACCTGCAGTACTCAAAACAATGTATGCTCCCAGAACTGATGGGTTTTCTATGACAGGTGCAAGTGCAGCAGCTTTTCATGGTGTCTTGTAGTTTTTCTAGTAAAGTTGTTTTGCTGCAACCAAAAGGTGCTAGCCATAAGCTCATCATGTCCACAGCATGGTCCCATTGCCCCACATTTGTCTCTGCTTCACATAGTCTCTTCTATCTGTGACAGGCCAGGCCTACTACCTGCTCTGGAAGTTTGGCTCAGCAAAGTGCCAACTATGAGGTCTGAGACTTTGTTGCTAACTCCTGATGAGGAGTTTATGAGTACGCAGTACTCATGATACAGTGGCACCAACTAAGTAAGGGACCCTTAGCTGCCCTCAGTTAATCCAGGGACTCTGAGCACACTTCACCCACCTAGTTGTATTTCTAACTTCCAACTATAAAAGGCATGCATAGTGTTACCAGGTTCTTGGGCTGTTAAGCATGATAGTAGTGGCCTTCCTCTTAGGACTCCTAGGATAGAATAAGGAAGATAGACAAATGGATAGGTAATGATGGGGACATTCTTGCTGTTAAGCGTTCACCCCAACACAAAGGACAGGACGGCAGGGTTCCTGCAGGGATCTTTAATCTTCCTGATATCTGTGGGAGGAACAAAGCCCCTCAGTCCCTTCTACAGATCCATGCACTGTCTTGTTCCCTTCTCAATTCCTGTCTCCCTGCAATACCCTCCAACTCTTTCCCTCTGTGCTTTTCTTGCTGGGCCTTTCATCACTCTATGAATGAAGGCCTTGCTGACTTTCCCAGGAAGATAAAGTCAGCCCCTGCCTCTAGTTACCATGGACTAGTGCTCTTGCTCATCAGTGCAGCTCACTGTCCACATCTGCCCCCTTTTCCCAACCCAACACAAGCCCCATGAGATCAGAGACCTCCCTGGGCTGGCCTGGTCCACATCTGGGTCTCTGGAATCTGGCCTAGTGCCTGGTCCTTAGAATTTTTGTAGAATGAGTGCATGGGCAATGAATGAGTTATCCAGACAAACAGGGAGGGGAAGCAAAATGGTATTCCAGTAAAGAGAACAAGATGTGCAAAGACCTGAAGGCAGAGAAGAACAGAGCTTTCCTGGGGTGTGGCCAGGCTATCGGAAGGGCCTATGGACCCTTGCAATCACCAGCTGCTTGGAACAAGTCTTGGCCTTGTCCCTCTGATAGATGTCTCAGGACTAAACCTCCTTCAAGGCTGCTTTGGAACCCCAACTTTAGACTTCTGGGGAAATCATGGATGGCTTCCCAACAGTCAGGAGTTGTGCTTAACTTGGTTCCAAGAAGGACCAATCCTGCTTGGGACACAGGCTAGCTTGATTACTTGTGACTCACAAGGGTGAGGGAGCAGAGATTGAAAAGCAGAAGCCCAAGGAAGCATTGGGTAGAAAGAAACCCTGGCACTTGGTGGGAAGTGATGTCTCACATCGCTGACCTCCCATTGCTGAGTGCAGACCCAGGCCACATCTATGCCCTGCTGGATGGACAACTTCAGGCCTTTGCTGGGGATAGGGAAATGAAGGATTATGGCCTTGACTCAAGGCTTCTGTCTACAGCTACCTGGAGAAAGGATATGGGTTAGCCTGGCCCAAAGCCTCGGAAGTGAAGCCTGATGTGTTTGCCTGAGTACTGGCCTTCTCCTTGTAGAGGGTAGTGGCTCTGGATGTGGCTCATAATCCTCCATGTCCCATGACTCTGTCGCCATGACACCTAGCACACAGGGTTCTCCTACATTTGCCCTGGGCAGTGGCCTGAGATAATAGCCTTCATATTCAGTGAGAGGGAACTGTAAGCGCTTTTGGCTCAGGTTTTCTGCTCTTTGAAAAAGCCCAAGAGGGACTCAGGAAGATGGTGCATATGTGAGAGGGGTGACATGCAAAGGTCCTTAAGACCCCCTCTGATGACCAGTGAAGACCCTGCTCAGTGTGCTATGGGTGAGGGGCACCAATGCTCCCCTCTAGCCTCCTGCTAGAGGCACCTCCTGCACTCCTTCCCTGGGCAGACAGAGGGTGAAGGGAAGTAGAACCAGCCTGAGGATGCTTAAACCTTGGGCCAGGCTGAAGCCAAGGAAGGGCCTGAGGAGGACTGGGGCCAGGATAGAAGGAAGCACAGAGTTCTGTCTCACTGGTCCACAGCAGGTATTCTTGCTCAGTGGTGTGATGTGTCTTGGGGGAGGGAACTGCTTTGCTCTGAGCCCTATAGCATTCTGGGGAGAGGCAAGTCTGGGGAGAGTGGTCCAGACCCAGATGGCAGTGAGGGAAGAAGGGTCCTCATGTCTTTGTGAGTTATGAACAATAACCTCTGGCCCAGTTGCATTCCCTGAGACAGTGCAGAGGAGTTAAGGCTGAGAGTTGAGAATTTGAATCAGCTCATTTATGGCTGGACACCCTCCAGGATCTTTTTATAAAGGGCTTCTCTACACACACTCCCTCTCCTTAATATAGAAAAACATCTGTAGAGAAGAGCACAGACAACGCCACTGTAGCTGCACTGGGCAGGTGGCCTGAACCTCTCCATCCCAGCTCCTCAGCTTGCAGTGACCTGTGTGGGCAGTGTTCACTGGGCAGGTGGCCTGAACCTCTCCATCCCAGCTCCTCGGGTTGCAATGACTTGGCACCATCACATTGGCTGATAGAGCTATGTTGTGTGTGCTGGGTGAATCTGAGGCTTCAGTGCTCCATTTTTATGCTGAAATTCCAGGATTTCAGAACTGATCCTGCTTAAAAGGGTAGGTGGGTTGGGGGTGGGCAAACAAGCTCCTCTCTTGCCTTCTGTAATGCTTTGCTGGCTGGAGGACCTGCTACCCGGAGCTTCTGAGCTCTACCCTGCATGCAGGGTGTGCAGGACCCAGGAATCGGGTCAAGGTTCTGTGAAAGCAGAGCAAGTACAGGTGGCCCCTCCAGGGACTCCAGGCAGAAATAAAGGCCCTTGGCAAGGCTGTGCAGCACTGTCTGGCTTCATTAAGATTCAGTCCATCAGGCCAGCAGCCACCTCTTCTCAGTCAGCCAGGCTGCTGGATGCTGTGTTTTTCCATGGGACAGGAGCTGAATGGCTAAGCTTATCCCCTCGAAGGCCCCAAGAGAGCCCTGGGCCTGGAAGGGTTCTTTGGTTTCTGGCACATAGGGTAGGAAGGGGCCCGGGGAGTTGTTCTCTTCCTCCACTTCCCTTCTGCAATCAGGGGGCTCAAGGCCCAGAGAAGGAGGGGACACTTGCCCTCAGCCCTTCATGTATGGAAGCATGCTTGCAGCTCAGATCTAAAGCCCCGTGCTGGCCAACTTCCTGTCCTCACTCCCAGCTGCTCTTGACCCTGTTGGGGAGTGGAGGAGAGGCAGAAAGGAGGGGACCAGCCTGCACACATTGGTCAGCTTTCTTCAGAACTTTCTTTCGATAGCCACATGGGTACATCTGTGCGGACAGGTGCAGTTGTCCTGAGATAGAGTGGAAGCATCTCTTTTCTCTGAAAACACTTGGGCAAACACACTTGGGATCCCCACCCAGCACTCCCTAGACACTTCACCCTGCACTTCTAGGAGGAATTGGACTCTTGAAGAAACTTCTTCAGGCATAAGAGCCTGGCTGAGGGCCAGATTCCTGGGAGGAGTGTGACATGTGCTTGATGGCTAGGCAATGCAAGACCTTCTTTGTCTTGGAGGGGTCACCAGTATAGTCTACTACTGAGCCACTGAGAAAGGGGGTCAAGCCCTGATGATACAGGCAGATGCAGATGGGAGAAGGAGTCCTTATTTGTTAACCTTAGCAAAAGCACACATAGTCTGGATAACTGGGCAAGACTGCAATGATGTGACAGAGCCCACATTTATCAGTAAGAAGTGAAAACCAGGGAAGGCCCGCGGTTCCTGCTGCCCGGGGTGCAAATGTTGATCTCAGGCCCTTTGACTGTTGGCCAGTGTGCTTTTCCATTGTGTTGTCTTGAAAGCCAGGTCTCAGAAAGACAGAAAAGGTCGAGGAGAGGGTGAGGACTCTGTAGAGACACCCAGCTCTGAGGCCTTTAAAAGCAGGAAGATGATTCACCCAGAGCTACTTCTCTTGATCATGTTACAGGTGCTAGAAAGGAAGGCTTAAAGGCAGACAGACTGAGTGCCCAAGATGATTGGCTTGACTTCCATACTCTCCTTCCTTCCTCAGTATGACCTTGAATAAATCACTTCATCTCCATGACTCAGTTTCCCCATTTTTCAAAAGAGGCTAACAGTAGTATTGAATTTCTAGGGTTGTTTTAATGGTTTGATGAAATAGTACTTAGGAATGCTTCCTACAAGTGTCTGGCACTGGCAGGTGGTATAAGTACTCAATATATATTGGCTTTTATTTATTAATTTATTGTTATATTTTTAAAATGGTTTTTATTTATTTGCAAGGATGAACTCCAAATGCATGTGCCACTTTGTGCATATGTCTTTACATGGGTCCTGGGGAATCGAACCCTGACCAGCATGCTTTGTAAGCAGTGCCTTTAAGTGCTGAGCTGTCTCCCTAGTACATTTATTTTAAAATTTTTAATTGTCTGGCTGGGAATATGGCTCAGTGGATAGATTGCCTGCCTAGCCTGCAGGAGGCCCTGGGCTTGATCCCTAGTATCCCATTAAAGAAACTAGGTGTGGTGACACACACTTGTAATCCCAGAAATTGGAAGGTAGAAGAAAGATCAGGGGTTCAAGATCATCCTTGGGGTTACATACAAGTTCAAGGCCAGCCTGAGCTACATGAAACCCTGGCTGAAACACAAAATCTTATTGAGAAGCTTCCAAGCAAAGATTACCTGCTTCGGTAGTTTGAACTGAACACAGAGGTCCAAGTAGGGAGGTTTCCCAGTGTAGATGTCCCAGGCAGAGGATGCTCTCATCAGGCAGGCTTCCTAGGGTTGCACTGGGAGTCATGTGCTGGTGAGGGTGTGCTATGGGATTGGAAGTGGGCAAGAAGAGAGCAAAATGCTAGCTGGTGGAGGGGCATTGACTATAAGCGCTCAGCTGAACCTAGATAAGAGGGGGATGGGTATGAGATGCAGAATGTGTGGCTGATAGGGCACGGCTGTCACTTGGAGGAGGAGTTAGGAGGGTCCACAAAAACTGCGTCTGTGGGTCCTGAACCCAAAGGGATAAAGGTCTTAGTCCCTCTCTGACAAGCTCTGCCATCCAGGCCTTTGTCCTCATTGTGGCCTCTCCTGAAACCCAGAGCAATGTTTTCTCAACATTGTTTTTCTAGCAAATGCTGACCTGGCCCAGTGCTCCTGGCAGCTTGGGCCGTCTGGCTTGGTGATAGCACGGTCCTCATTTCCTATGAGGAACACAGCGGTCTTCCTGAGTGCTGGCTTCTCATCCTACTGCCTCTGCAGCTTGCCAGTGCCTGGAACTGCATGCAGATATTAGGCAACCCTCATGTAGGGAACCAGTGACTGAACAAACATTGACAGCACATCAGACACCAGGCACGGACCTCACAGACACCATCATGTTCAAGGCTCCCAGTGCTAGGGGAGAGGTTCAGTGTCATTGCTAGTTTTTTTGTGTGGGAAAACTGAGGTACTCATGTGTCCCATCACCTTTTTAAAGTAATTTGACCACACTAACCTGAATGTAGATGCATGGCTGTGTTCCACCATGGTGGCTGTGTTCTGGTCTTTTCACATACCTCAGTATAAATCACAGGTATTTTAAAAATTAATTAATTTGTGTGTGTGTCTGTGTGTGTGGTTGTGTGTGTGTGGTTGTGTGTGTGTGTGTGTGTATGTGTGTGTGTGTGTGTATGAACATGTGAATGCTACCATTTGTGTCTGGAGGTCAGAGGACTATCTCTAGGTGTCTGTGTTCTTCTACCTTCTTTGAAATGGTGTCTCTTGCTACTGGTGACAAATACCAGTCTTTTGGCTCTGCATCCCATTGTCACAGGTTCTTTGGGATCACAGATGCATATGCAAGTTTACCTTTGGTTTTACATTAGTGTTGGGGAATGGAACTCTGGTCAGCAGACTTTTCAAGTGGTGTCTTTAACTGCTGAGCCATCTCTCCAGTCCTTGGGCATTTTTAACAATGAAAACCTGGAGTTCCTGTCCTCCTCCATCTGTATTTTGCACCACACTAGGTCTTCATATAACCCTTTTATTGGTTAGGAAGCTTTTGTAGGAATTTAGGAAAAATTCACAGAATGCAAGGGAAGGCAAGAAGCTCAACTCCAAGGAGCCCTGGAAATGTCAAGTGGAAAGAAGCTGCTATATTTGGCAGTTGTCTTCCTCCCTTTCATTCTCTCCATGGCCCAGGAACCTCTTAGTCACCATTTTTATTGCAGGACAGCATGGCCACTTTTTATGTGGTGACTGCCTGTGCTTTTCCTGAAGGCCTCTGCTTCTAGCTGTCCTGTCTGCTAGGTGTGGACTGCTCCTTCTTCTGACCCCCTTCTTTACCCTGACCCCCCCCATGCCTCAGAGGCTCACCCTCTATATCCTCTCTGGAAAACCTGCCAGTTCCATGTCCTTCTGTATACATGGGTCCCACAGCTTCCCCTGGGGTCCACATGCCCCTGGCATTTAGTGACCCTGAGGAGTAATGCCACCTCACACTGCAGCACAGCTGCCCTTGCCAGCCATGCATTTCTTAGTCTAATTGGTAGCACAGCATACCCCTGTAGCCATCCCCTCCTCCTCCTTACTTTATGCCCCATGCTGGGATGCTGACCCCTGGGCACCTGTAGTCTCATCTGCCACAGTGGGAGTAAGGAGCACCTACTTGCACAAGCCCTGGATCAGGGCCAAGGCCAGGGCACAACAGCACCTGCCTGAATAACATGGTTCTGGAGCATGTACAGCCTTATCAGAATGAGCAGTCCTTTGTTAGCACACGCCTAAGCTCAGCCAATCCCCGGGTCTTCTTCACTCCAGTGGGCAGTTTCTGCCTCCAACCCCTACTTTAGGGCTTTCCCTAAAAGCTTCTCCCTTGGCTCCCATCTGCATAGCTTTCCTTCAGGGGCTCAGCCAGGAGTTCCTGGCCCACAGGAAAAGAGCAGCCTTGTGCAGAAAGGACTGTGCCTTCTCTGATTTCTGTCCGCATAAGTCTAAATGCATTCTTTTTCTCCTCAGCCGGCTACAGCCTTCAGACTCCCAGAGGACCCGCTGCCTTGCTTTGGCCATTGCAGATATCCTGTGGCGAGCTGGTGACCAAAAGCGAGCTGTGGTCACACTGTAAGTAGTTCTGAGGGCCACATCACTACTGTTCAACCTGTGCAGGAACAACAGCAGACAAGCCGGCTGGAATTGTCCTGTCCTTGGGTGGAAGGGCTCTCTACTAGGCAGCCTGGGCTAGGAGAGGGCCTGCATTCTAGGTGAGTTCCAGGGCTCACCTAGGAAGATGTGCTCTTTCCTTAGGGACTCAGGATACCTTAGAGAAAGCCTGCAGCCCGAACAGCCAGTTTTCTGTCTTTCTGTTATCCTGAGGCCACAGGTTAGCTTGGCTATGGTACTACCTATATGTACCACTATTCCAATACCCCAAAGCATGCTGTCCCCTCCTGTCACTTGGACTCCATTCCACTGAGGAGGAGGCATAGAGGTGAGCAGTTGAAGATACAGCCCAGGTCCTGGATCCGGCTCTCCCCTGCCACCTTGGTCCTGCCCCCAACAGTCCACATGGGTAGTCTTGACTCTTCAGCCTGACCTCTCATAGTGGAAGCATTACTTTGTCCTAAGTGCGGCTAAGCCTTAGTAAAGGAGGTACTTGGGGTTCAGGGACCACACTGAGGGGGGGGCAGGTTGGTCACTATAGCATAGCACTTAACTAAAAGGATTCTCTGAGACACACTCTCAAAGCAGCTGCTTGTTGGCTGTGTGAACTTGGGCAATGGACAAAACCTCTCTGTGTCTCATTTACTTGTTTAGAAAATGGTAATGGAAATAATGATTATTTAATAGGGTGGCTGTGAAAACTAAACGAAACAGCATAAATAAATGATATGGAATAACATTATCAATATGAATCATTTATTAATATAAATAGATGATACATAATAAATGTGGAGTGCTTGGGACAGTGTCTGGCACATACTAAGCATCATATAAGTGATGGTTAGGATATTGGCAGGATTGTGACAGTTACTCTCATTGTTACTATGCCTACCCGTGCTCCAGGCAATTTATTAACCCTGTTCCTAATCATCTACATGCTAGGTGTGAGGGTCAAAGGGACAAGAATTGGATTTCTCCTCGTTTTAGAGATTAAGAAACAGAAGCCCAGAGAGGGAAGGAGCTTATCCAAGACCATACAGCAGCTGGTGGCACAGCGTTCTGCATCTAGTGGGTGCCTCACCAGGCTTCACATCCAGTGCAGTTGCAGAGCAGGTTATGGTTGGTCGGGAAGCCAGAATGCCTGCCCTGGGTGAAGACCATGGGCAGGCCAGGAGTCCGATAATGTCTACAGATGTGTTCGTCAGTCATGGAGGAGAGTCAGACCCCCTGCTGCTGGGCATGGGTGTACTCGTTCCAAGCCCACTTGTCTGTCTTTTTCCACACCCCTGCCCATGAGTTCCACGGGCCCAGACTCGTGGGTGAGCGTGGAGTGTGGGGAAAATGAAAAAGTTGGCTCCACTCTCTCCTCTCCTTTCACCAAGCCAATTCTCATTTATTTCATGGCACTTGGGGTCTCACACTGGCTGGAGGGCATGCCTACTCTCTCCTGGCAGAGGATTCATGCACCTTCTTTTCCTTTTTAGGGCTTCGGGAACACAGCACTTCAGTCCAACAGGGAAATACAAAGCAGATGGAGTCTTAGAAACAGTACGGCTTTCTGGAAAACTCTCGTGCCACCTTTGGCTCGGTTTGGGGACTCTCTTCTTTCATATAAGTAAATCCTCCCCCAGCTGTGGCTGGCTAGTCCAGGCCCTCAGAATCATTCCCTGGGCTTGGGAATGGGCAGAGGTGGGTGGCTTTGGGGATGGGCTCTCACCAGAGCTGGCTCCAAGGCAGAAAGACCCAATGGCTCCTCGGAGCACACAGGGTAGAGGTGCCACCCCAGCAGCCCGTATGCAGCACCCCTCTCTGAGCTGCTCTCCTCAGGTCCCTTCTGCTTCTTAAGCACCTCCTCCAGGGTTCTCAAGGCAGCGGGTGTTGGGGCACCCAAAGGGGAGAGTAACTTAGACCACGGGGAGGGTCTTTGATAGCATGAAGCATCAGCCATAAGGCCAGACCTAAGTTACAAAACCAGGAAATTTGTAATTGTATTACATATTTGTAATATTGTAATTTGTAATTGTATTACATATTTGTAATATTGAAGAAAAAAAACAGAATGAAAAAAATTTAACTTGCCACTCCTTTACTGAATATTTTGTTCTAGCTAATTTATCTCATTTGACCTGGCCTTTGGCACATGTGACCCTGCATTTGACCTAACCTTCAGCGCATGTGACCCTGGGACCCTCATTCATTCAGGACCTCACTTTGGGAATGTTTTTGTTAAGTGTTTTTGCTTGATCTGCTTGAGGAAGTTGCTTTCCACAAACTTGGAACAGCCTGATGGGTTTTCGCCCCCCCTCCCCACCTCTTCCTGGTCCCATCCACCACTGTGGGCAAGGTGAAAGATTCCATGCGGGAGCCCTGGGAACTCTGCACAGACTGAGGCTGGAGCTGGCCATGCTGGGCATTGCAAAGTTGTTACCAAGCCCCCATGGGGTTTGTATTGACTCAAGCTAGGGTTGCAGGGACTGACCCGGAATGGACACAGATCCCAGGGACATGCCTCTTATCTGTGTGTGTTTCTTTTCAGCTCACACTGTACAGTTTGACCCGCTATGAGGATCTGGTCACTTTTCTCCAGCACAGTGTTCATCAGGTATGAACAGTGGTTCTTGTATGACAGTGGCATTGCTAGGCCTTCCATTTCCCCATGGGAGAGGCTGGTATGTGGAATTGCCCTCCTGCTATCCCCACACTGGGGTTGGCAAAGAAGCAGCAGGATATGTGCACTGATGCCCTTGGGCAGGAGACCCAGGCTCTCCATATCCTTGGGGGCTGATGGTGGTCACAAGGTCACAAACCCAGGGAGCAGGGCTGGAATGTGGGGTCAGAAGGAACAAAGCTGCAGAGCTACAGGACCCAGGAAGCAGCCACTCTGAAGGGCTGGACTCTGGGTCAGTACAGGGTCCTGGGACCATCCCATCCTGGAGGTGAAGAGAGGAAGCAACTTCCTAGGAAGGGCTGGAGAGCTGAACAAGGCCAGTGGGCATCCTGCCGTTCCCTGCTGAAGTGAGTGGGCAGCATGTGGCCCAGGCTGGGCATGGGGCAGCCAGAGGGCTCCAGGAATTCCTAAGGGGAAAATTACTGCTGGCTGTATGAAGGAGGGGTCATAAGACTTGTCCTCCAGAGACAGTCAGCCTGGCTTTGGGTCTTGGCTTCATTCCTGAGTAGCTCTGAGATGCCAAGCACTATCCAGAAGCCCTCTGTCCTTCAGTTTCCTCATCTTTCAAACCTGGAGACAACCATGCCTGCCTCAGGGCCTTGCACAGGTACCTGAGCACCTGGTCCCTGGAGCTATGCTGAATTGCTCATTTTGTTGTTAATGTAGTTGCTGGTATCACCCTGATCTGAGGGTGACCTTGGTGCAGGTGTTTAAAGATGAGCTGTAACTATTGCAGAGGGAGGGTACAGTTTGGGTCAGGAGACACTAGACCTCAGGTTGCCACCCAAAGGCCTCATGGATGACTGTGGTTCAGGATAGAAGGAAAGGAGGGCCAAGTCCTTACTCTGTCGTGCAGGCTGCTCCCGGGTCACCCCTCTACCACACATTCACCCTCTGGTATGGGCCATGTTTCATGAGGTCCAGGGAAGGCTCTGAGGGATTAGGCAGGAACTGCGGGTAGGAGAACTGTCTGGTGGCTGGGCCTGGCAGGAAGCTATCAGATGCTCCACTAATTTGCACCAGAGATTCCTGAGGTCTGGGCATAGTCCATAGATAAGTCTGACATGGACAGCATCAGATGTCCCCTAGGGAAGAAAGCAGCCTCCCTGAGAACAACTGGAGGTGTGGGTTAGTATAGCACTGATCCGGTTGAAGACCTTCCATCCCAGAGCTGTAATTTCCAATGGTTCAGCCCAGGTCAGTCCAGAGCCTGTGCAGTTGTTCAGGTTAGGGCCACTTTCTATCTGGCTTCAGACAGAGTACATGTGAAGAAGGATCCGGAGCCAGCAGTGGGGAGCTATGGGCTAGCTGTTTCTTGACCCTGTCCCTGGCTATCCCTGAGTTTTCCTTGGAATAACCTTGAGGGTGTCTGCCAGTAGTTGAACTCCCCACCCCTGAGTACAGCAGTGTGCAGGGAGCCTTATTGCTCTGTCACTTGCAGCCTTTGGAAAGCCCTTAGTTTCTTCATTTGGAAAATGGAAGCAAAGCAGTTGGATAAGGTCCAACTCAAGGAAAGACCCTTACATCCAAAGGGAAGAATGTGTTCCGCACGAAGCTTAGGTGCTCTGGGTGAGGTGGTTCCTTGTGTGTCCTGAGGACAGCAGTGTACCTGAGGCATGTGCAGAGCTTGATGGCCTGAGCATGAGTAGTTCCCCTAAGTACCTAGTGACAGAAGTGCCTGTTTCAACACTGGGCAGGTGGACTGTGGAGCCAGGGAAGGAAAGTGACTGGGGACTAAGGAGGGCCTGCAGAGAAATTGCTGAAATGTACCCAGGCTCTGAGGCATGGTCACTGCCCCTGTGGTGGTGGCCTTCAGCACCAGGTCCTCTGGTCCTTGTCCATAGATTGGGTCTCATGGTTTAGTTGATACTCTAGGGTTTCTAGGAAGCCTAAGCATGACAGTGACCATGAAGAGGGTTCAGAGAGAAAGGCCTGCTGCCAGTCATGGTATCTCCTTCCACACTGACTCTGGTCTCCAGGAAAGCTGCCGCCTCATTGGCTGTGGTTCCTTGGGGCGGCTGGTCAAGTCAGTACCTGGCCCTTGTCCCTCTGTGTTCTCCCCCACAACTTAACTCTTGTTTTTGCTGGAAGCTGTTGAGCTGCCTCAGCATTGGGCTCACCAAATCCATTTTTCATGGGCTGAGCCCAAGAGATTCTCCTCTGCCAGGCTTGGAAACGCACACCACGCTGTCTCTGCCCAGGTAAATAGTGTTCATGCTGGGTTGTCATTGCTGCTCACTGCTCCAGAGGTGTCTGGTGGCCCTAGGCCAGCTGGAGAGGCTGCCTGTCACCCATTGAAGTCCCTTGGTGAGCTCATGTCTCTCCAGGTCCAGAGCCATGCTGAGAGAATGGCCCTTTCTTCCTGAGTGTGTAGTTCCTGCCCCTCGCCATGGTTTCTTGCCCAGTTCACCATTCAAGCCAGCATGTTGCCATGGGCCTCCTGTGTCTGGGCAGCTTGAGCTTGATGCGATAATTTTAATAAGTATTTTCAAAAGCAAGAGGGGATATTGGTGCCATTCGATTATGTTCTCAAAGGGCTGGTTGTTGCTCCTCGCTCCCTGAGGTGTCTCAGGACTGGGAACATGCAACATCAGTGGCTCCTGTGTCCACTGCAGGGCAGTGAGCACCACAGGCGTCAGAGGAGCAGACCCTGAGATCTGAGGCTCTCCAGGACAGAATGGGGGGTATGTCCATAGAAGGAGGTGAACACTCCAGAAGAGGAAGGAGAGGCAAAGAGAGTTCAGTGACTTCTCTAAGCTGCACACAGGATCTACAGGGCCAACTCCTCCCAGAATTTTGTCTTCTGGACCAGACATCAGAGAATGGCCAATGTGCACCACAACCCAAGGATTATGCTAGGCAGAAGTAAGGAAAGGAAGTGAAGTGACTGGCTTGAGATTACAGAATTAAGAATTGCTGTGGATTCATTCATTTTATTTCTGTTTCTGTAGTAAGAGTTGGTGTGATTTGTAAAATAATCTCAGGGCTCCGCTCTGTTGTAGCAGAGTGAACTTGTCCTCTAGCCAGTCTGCCTCATGGGTGTTGTCTTCTCATTCCTGCTGTCTCCTGGTTTCTATTTAGACATCACCCCTCCAAGAGCCTTCCCCGACCCTCCTTCTGTGTGAAGATACTTTCCTGGGTATCTGCAGAGGATTGTGCATTCTCTCCTAGCTGAACCCCTTCTCCACCCTTTCCAAGTTGTTTCTTATTCTTCCCTGAGCCACTTCCCTTCAAGGGCAAGAACCATGCTGTTTCACGGGTACTACCTTAGCAGACACTCTCTTCATCTATGATCTGTCTATTTAGCTATCCACCCATCTGTCATCTATTTATTTTAATTATTGTTTTTTGAGGTGGGGTCTCACTCTAACCCAGGCTGACCTGGAATTCACTGTGTAATCTCAGGGTGGCCTCAAACTCACAGCGATCCTCCTACCCCTGCCTCCCAGACATTTGGCACCATGCCTAGCTTTTATTTTTAAGATAAGGTCTCCCTGTGTAGCCTAGCTGGGCATCAAATTCATAATGTAGCCAAGGCTGGTCCTGAACTCTTAATCTTCTTACCTCATCCTGCCCAGTGCTGAGATCTCAGGCATGTGCCACCACGCCTAGCAGGGAATATCCTCTTGGTATAGAACTTTCACTGAGTAGTTTTTTTGTTGTTTATTTGTTTAGTGGCCAATTAACTGACGATTTGAACTCCTGGATGAAAGTAAAATATTTTGAGGAGAAGATAATTTTAACAGAAGATTGAGCTGTAACAGTTTCCAAACTGGAATCCCATACTGGTTTTGAGTTTCCTGGCAGCCAAGGCAAAATAGAAATATAATAATTTATGTCATTCTCATCTCTTGGGGCTATTCTAGGAGAAATAGGTTTTTACCTTTGGTTTTAAATAAAAAATGTTTATATATATATATCCTTATTATTAACTATTGTAACATTTGGCATCTTCAGCATAGACTCAGATGGTCTGAGTAAAGCCTTCACAGTGACTTGGGGGGTGGGAGATGGTGATTCTCCAGGAAGCCAAAGTGTCACAGTGGACTGTGGACCCCTGGACTCACTGTGCAGGTGGGTAGCCACAAACTACCAGTGGCCCCTGGTGCACGGCAGGCCCTGTCTTAGTGCTTTACAAGGTTTAATTCATTCTTCCCAGCAACTTGATGTGAGCCAGTGTTGTGACTGCTGTCCTCGTTTGACAGTGGGGAGACGGGCCAAGGAGTATGGACACATCTCCACAGTCCCATGGCAGCAGTACCAGGCCAGGAGGATCTGGAAGAATGAGACGCTTGCCTTGCACATAACTTAAGGAACACAAAATATGTCAGAGATCAGTATAAACACATTTTAGAAAATCAAAATGACCAAATTCATGATGAACAAAATGTCAACTTTTTGAGATTAAAAAAATTTTTAATACAAAATTTGTAACAAAATCTTAACACCTGACCTCCCCCAGACCATAACTCTGCTCTACGTTGGTCTGCTGTTCTGAGCACAGGGCAGTTCTATGTAAGGAGTCCCCACTGTGCTGTCCTGGAGCTGAGTGGCCATAGGCCAGTCAGTCAGTATCTGTCAGGGTCAAATGTGACACAGGCCCCAAGCACTAGCTCCAGAATGGAACCCACCATCACTGTTGTTAACTCCTGGCTTTTGAAACTCTGAAGTCACCAATGCGTTTCTTGGTGACCTCTATGTCACCATGTTGTTTCCACTGGGCTCAGGTTGGTGATCCCCTGTCCTTTAGTAGGTCTGGCTGGCAAGACCTGCATGGGGTCTGCCCTGTGGTCACTCATCAGCCTTTCAGGCCGGGGCAGGATGTCCCAGGCAGGCTGTGTCCTGGGTATGGCCTCAGAGGTGGGCTGAGGGTAGAGGTGTGCAGGACAGGCCTTCACTCATCTCTCCCCTCCAGTTTGAAGCGGGCCCCTACGGTTGCATCCTGCTCACCCTGTCTGCCATCCTGTCCAGGACCCTGGAACTGTGAGTATCTCCCCTCACTCTGGGCTGGGCTCTGTCTTCTTTATGCCCAGCTCAGAGCTCAGAGCAGTGCTTGATGAAGTGACAGGAAACCTCTGGGGGAGAGGGAGGGAGACAGAACAGTCCCAATCTACATATATGCCTGACTGGTTACCTTGTCTGTGGCCTCCCCGTGTGTGCTGGGAACACTCCTCCCTCCCTCAATGAGTTTGCATGGGACTGCAGTGTAAGCACCTTGAGCACTCACAGGGACTCCCCTGCTTTATGTGCAGGGGTACAATGAAGCCTTAGACTGGAGCTGACACAGGGACCCCAGTAGCTGGGGCAGAGGTCTGTTATCAAAGTAGTGCTGCAGCTGCAAGATCAAGCTGGTAACCAGGGCTAACCTTAGAGAAGGAAGAAGTGAGTGAGCAGGTGGGGCCAGGAGGCCTGGTGGCAGGGATAGAGGAGGCTGCTTGTCCCAACTGTACCCTTCCTGACCTCTTCATTTTGATCAGAAGCAGCCCCTTAGGCATCTAGAGCTGGTTTCATTCCCTGGGAGCTTTCTAGGCTCCTAAGGAGCCTCTGTCTGTCACCTGAGCTTTGCCACTAGGGAGCCTGGCAGATTAATAGCACATGAAGAATTCTGTAAAGTACAGTCGATTGATTCCCCATTCCTTCCAGAGGCAGACTGGGCTTGTGGAGCCCTCGGGCAGGAATGTGGTTGAGAGTGCCTGGTGGGGAGAACTGGGGAAGCCTGGGTAGCTCTGAAGTGCAGGCAGGGGGGCGGGGCTGGAAGAAGGAGACATTTGCTCTTTAGTGGTGGAGTGGCTGGGCTGGTGGCCTGGCGCTACTCTGTGGCCTCAAGCATCAGCCTGCCTGCTGCTAGCTGCCACTGACCTTATTAAATCTGTGTGCGCAGCACTTTCTAATGGCATTTTTCTTCTAATCCTGCCATAATGATATGATTCATTCCTGGCGTGGGCTCACGTGCATGGAGACCATAAGCCGCTCCACCTTCTCCCAGGCCTGGCTCCCTAATCCCTGGGTTGGGAGGGCTGAGTGAAGGTCTTCCAGCCTCTCTGAGGGGAGCAATACTCTTGAGGACCAGGCCTGCTGGTTCTAGCTTCAGCTTTCCCATCTGTTTGGGGACCTCAGGGGTCCTATGCTCCATGCTTGAGTGTATGCCTGCCATAGAGCTTGCTGGGGCAGTGTGAAGTGAGCTGGGCTCCTGCCCACATATGTGCTCCTGCAAGTAGCCTTCTACCTTCATAGGGACCTCAAGATCTCATGTCTAGGCAGAGCTGTAGCACCAGCGTTGCTCCCACACTTCCTATCCAGGCAGGTCAGCCCTTGTCCGTGACACCTGTGGGCATCCATCTGGGAGGTGAAGGTGAAGACTGCTCCACCTCATGTACATGCACAACCTCCTGCTAATGGACCTGAAGTTCCAGCTCTGGCAATATGGGCACATGTGCACACAGATCACACAACAGACATAGACACACTGACATGTGGACAGATGCACACACTCATGACACAGAGGTATAGTCCAGCTGTTCTCCAGGGCCAGTACCTCTGGGCCCTGCTTGCAAATATCTTGAGGCTGCCCTATCCTGCACTAGGGTCAGCCCAGACCTCTGCCTTCTCAAAGGTCTGAATGGAGATCTGCTATGAGCTGGTTTTTGTCTCTCTTTGCCTTTCCTTAGAGACCAGGGTAGAGGACAGGCCCAGGGGCAGTAAGAGTAATGGCAGCCAGCATCTTCTGCAGCTCTAGCATTCCTTGACAGTTACACAAGAGCAGTGTGTGTGTGAGGGGGGTGTCCACTGTGGTCACTGTAACCCCTGGGTACATAGCAAGGCGGGCCTGCAGTCAGTTACCCAGCAGGCTGGCTTACTCTGCTCCTTTGGTTCCCTACATAAAGAGGTGCACTTGGGGGAGATAAACAGACCTGAGCCTCTCAGACCTCACTGCTCCTCTGTGCTGGGTCCTTTTTCTCCCAGGACCTGAAATTATTTGGGCTACTTCTGCCCTTACTGTCACCTTTTCTTTCCTTTTCAGAAAGCCCTTGGGCCACAGGGAAGCCCCTGAGAGCACATGTCCCTGCTGGGTGCCAACCTCCAGCAGTCTGTGCCCTTTTTTGTTTATGGGCTTGTCTTGGTTCACCAGGTGGAGGCCAAGAGTCTCCTCAGTAGGCAGAGTTTCAGGGTGTCCCAAAGTTTACAGTGGTCCCCTCTGCTGGCCCTGGACAGGTATTTCCCAGGTGGTGATGGCCCTGAACACTGTGGGGTCTGAGAAGGACCTGGTGGGGAATGAATCCCTGGCCTAGGGTATGCAGTGCAAGGTGAACGTGAGGTGACAGTAACTGTCGTCTGCTCAGGGGTAATGAAGTGCATGACTAAGGCCAAGGGTTTCAAGTAAGAACCAGTGCCGATCTCAGCCCAAGCCACCTCTGTGCATGTGTTCCCATCAGAGCTGTGGTCCAGGGACTTCCTGAAGAGGAAGTACAGTGGTGACAATGAGGGCAGGAGCAGCCCAGGCAGTTCCAGTGCTGTCTAAATTGTGAGAGTCACACTGAGATGACCATGCAGCTTTCAATTCTTTGTAAGGACCAGGCTCAGCCACCTGTCTGTTGTGCTTCACTGAGCAGTGAGTCCAGTTCCAGCAACTTTCAAGGCCTCTTTAAATGGACATTTTGACACAAATGTGCAGACTGAGCTGAGGCACCACATGGCCCATAAGGGGAGGCCCAGCAGGGCAGCAGATCCCATGAAAGCAGATACTTGACCATTTCCACATAGCCCATGGGCCCTCAGGTCCACTGAGTAGCTCAGCTGCCCACAGATCTGGCTGGCTCAGCCTGCCTTTAGTGCTTTATCCCAGCAGAGCATGGCTGAAGAGAAACTAAATCTGATTTATTTTTCCAAAAATCCACTCCAGTGTAAAGTGCAAGCAGTGGGATGACTGATGAGTTCAGGGGCACTGGTGGGGGGGTGAGTCTCTGGCTTTATGTTTCCTAGGGTCTGGTTTCAGCTCGGAGCTCCTTTCTTTGGAGAAGTCGCAGCTTTGGAAACAGCTTAAAAACCTCAGGAGCAGGTATTGATGGCCAAGTGCTCTGGGTTCCCAGTCAGTTTCACTGGAGAATCCTGTCCTGTCAAGCTGTTTCAGGCTGGTGTGTTACCATCTTGGGAAATAGTTGGAAACAAGTCCTAGGAAATCAGAGAGAGAACAGAGTTTCTATTATCAAATGCTGTCCAGTCAGGAGAGCAGAGAGCTGAGCCCCAAGGACCACTCCATTTCTTTTAAACACATGGGTGTGTGTCTGTATCTGTGAGAGAGAGAGAGAGAGAGAGAGAGAGAGAGGGAGGGAGAGGGAAGGAGAGGGAGAAGAGGTGAGGGGAGAGAAAAGTGGTGAAAAAGAGAAGTGAGGAGAGACAGAAGAGGTAAAGTGTATGAGAGACAGGGGGTGAGGAGAGAGAGAATGAATCAACCTCCCATCTGGGTGCTGGGTGAGCAGTGATGGTGGAGACTGTAAAGGATGACATAATGATTCATGCGACAGAGGGTGTGCAGTTTCTCCCTCCTGGCAAGGGCTCTTGCCTCACACCCTCTGTAGGATTATTCCTAATCCCAAGCAGAGCCATGGTGGAGCACCATGAGCAGATGCGAATCCAGAACAAATAGCCCAACTGCTCCGGAGAACAGTCAGAAGCAAGCCTTTGAGGTCTGTTTCAGAGCCAGCGAGGGCTTTTTATCCACTTGATTTCAAGCTGTTTATTTTCTTTTTTAAGATCTGTAGTTACTTACAGTAAATCTCACACTGCATCACTCTGCCCTCTGAGCCACGTGGCCAGAGCTTTCCCCAGGGAGCTCTCACAGGCCCCAGGGGTGCTCAGGGCTCTGAGGTCAGGGCCTGTTCTGAGTCAGGCCTGGCTGGTGAGCAGTTGGGCGGGGTAGCTGGACTTGTGGGGAGCACAGGCCTGGCTCAATGAGGTGATGCTCATCAGTGGCTTAGACCCCAGAAAAAGGTGGTGATGGCAGCTCGTGAGGAAATCCTTCCTTGCAGTGGATCCTCCATGCTCATTGCCGTGGCAACTTTGGAAGTCCAAGGCAATCCTGAAAGTTCATAAGAAGTGGTAGCTTGTCCTCAGCTCAAGTAACTTTGAACAACACAGCCAGGCACTGAGGCCAGGGGCTAACCATGCAGCATCCCCACCATGTGACTTTCCTGCTCTCCAAACACTTCAGGAGATTATAAACAGCAGTACAATAAAATGGTTTCTTTCTTTGAGAAAATAGCCCTGAAATGAGAGCCAGCCATGAACACTGGCTGGAAAGCAAGTGGCAGAAGGTCACTTCTAGCCAGAGAAAGCTTGTATCAGAAGCTCTGCTTGAGGAGAGGCTGCCCCAGGAGTAGGTGCAGCTTCTGGACTTGCATCTCTTCTCCTGGGTCCCAGCTCTCTTCCCAGGTGGAATTTCTATAGCTCGAAGCCTGCTAGGTGCTGGCTTCTGAATCAGATGATTGATGGCTGTGAACATCATAAGGAATGTGAACATCATAAGGAATATGAACCCTGGAGTTCCCTAAGAAGACAGATGTCTGTACCTCACTGGCTGGAAAGGGGACACCTGGGATCAGAAAGTAAAAGCTTGGGAGGTATGGAAGAACAGAGGCCCTGTAAGCTCCTCTCAAAGCTTGCATTCTGGTTTGTGCAGTGGTACTGCTCCGGTCACAGATCACTGGGGGTGGGTGGCTGGTAATGTGTGAAGTGAGGCCTCAAGTGAGGGCAGCTCTTGCTAGAATCTTCCAGTCTCTGTGGTTCCACATGTGATGCTCAGATAGAGGACATTCCGGGTGCTTGATAGCAGAGTCTCAGAACTCCTAAGTTCTTCCAGCCCTAGGCCAGGTGACTTGACGCTTAAGCTCCCATCTCCACAGACAGCCACGGGCTTATGGGCCCTGAGCAAATCTCTGATCTTCTCATCCCTGGAGCTCCCCTATAACATGAGAGGCTGGGCCTTCTAATGACCTCTAGACTGTAGCAGGGGATGGGGAGGACGGATGTATCCTCAGTGAACCCAATTCTACTTTAACACTGCATCCCATGTAGGTTGAGACTACACTAATGAACACTTCCAGCAACAGCCTGGGGACCAAGGAAGTGTGGAGAAGTCCCAAGGGTTTGTGGGTACTTGTGTTAATAGCTGATGTCCCACCTAGATTCCTATCTACTAACTGGTTTCTCTGTGCCTTCTTCACTTCCCTGGGAGCCACACAATCACTTGCCCACAAACCCCTGCCACAGAGAGCTAAGATCTGCCCTCAGGTCTATGGCCACTTCCTGTCGCCTCTTACCTGAGGAATGTTCAGTGAAGGCACAGCTCATCCAGAGGTGACAGAGAAGACAGGACCCTCGTCACTATCCTGGAGCTTTGTGGTCTGTGGCAACCCAAGGGACAGAGCAACAGACCTGGGACCATTGTCTCACTGCTCAGGTATGGGGCCATGAGAAGCGAAGGACAAGTTAGTGGCACAGCTGATAGCATCACCCATCTTGTGGCTCCCAGGCAAAGATACTGTGCCAGCGTCACCCTCCCTGAGGGGAGGAGTGCAGATGCTATTCAACAGTGTTTGATCATATAGGTCCTCCCTCACCAGCCTGGAAGCTTAGTGTACCTGTTCTACTTTGCATCCAAGTTCAATTGCCAGGTTCCAGGCCAGAGTAAATCAGGTTTCAGAAATGACAAGACACAGGCAGGGATTTTCCACTGGGCCCAGATAAGGGCAGCAATTCTTCCCATGGACACTGAGCCTGGTGACTGCATGGGAGAGCCCCACCTTTTCATGCCTAGGTCACCCTGAGGTTGGTGGCAGAGCTAGGGGTCATCCTGACCCTCTGGCCCTACTTCCATGAAAGGCTCAGGGACCCAGGTGAAGATGGCATACCTTGTGAGACCTTCTGGAGGGTCTACTGTGCCAAAGCAGCCTGGACTGTAGGGTAGGCTGCTCAGTTGCCCATATCTCTGCTTGACTCCTAGGATCCCCCTTCTGAAAGCTGTTGCCAGGGCTTTCCTTATCACAGCTTCTCCTAGGATGGTGTGACAACTTGTGTACTTACTGCATTCCTGAAGGCTCTAGAGCCCAGCTTTAGGTATGAGGAACCAGACAGATAGGACATGACATGGCCCTAAAAGTCCTTGTTACCTAGAAGGACAAGACAGTCATGTGAAGACCAGTTAGGGATGGGGATGGAGGAGAAGAGGTATTTCTGTCCCTGGGGTGAGAGAAGGGTCTCTGTATGGAGGAGGGCTCTGGGGGATGGCAGAAAGGACTTGTCAGGCAGCAAGAACCGGGTGGTCACAGGCTACTGATTGGGGTTTTAGGGATCAGCTGCCTGAGGTCTGCTTGGGAGGGATGATATTGGGAGGTTGTGAGTGCAGGCGGCTTGGGAGACACTTTGGCTACCTGTAAGTTTAGTGGACCCCACTGCCTTCTTCCTCTAGGTAGGTTCTTATTCTCTACCCTGTAGAACCTTCTTTCAAGAGCTGTCTGCCTCCTCTCATTGCCTGGAGATGGGAAGGGCCTTCCTGTTGACATACTCACATGCAGTGCATAAGGCCCCATGGTCTGGTCCCTCCTTATGACAACCCTGCAAGGTGGCAATTATTACTTATATTGTCACACAGCACAGGTAGCAGAGGAGAGCTGACACCCAGGTCTCTGATTCACTGTCCCCTACCACTGGGCCTTCCAAGGAAAACAGTCTACCCAAGTCCTTGACATTTACCCACAATTCCTCCCAACCTCTTAGGGCCTTGGTTTGTCTTGCTGTCTTGGCGGTAACACAGATGGTTGAGGCTGCAGGAATCACGATCTCTTGGCTCATTGTTTTCTTGTTTGTATTATGATGGTCATAGGAAAAAGGAAGTGACATTTACTACATGCCAAAGGCTTTATATAGTTTATTTTACTTCGTTCTCACAGTAACCCATAATAGGAGGTATCACCATTCCCATATTCCCAGTAGGGAAACAGACTTACAGGGGAGCAAGTTGTAAGTGGTGGCACTTGGGTTCGAACCTGGGACTTGCTGACATAGAGCCCAGGTTCACTTAGTTGTATTACAGCTTTCCTTCCCACTGCTGAGTGATCCTTAACAGTTAGCTTTGCGTAAAGATGGAGGTTCAGTCTTTGGGAGAGTCCTCAGGAGCTGGCCTAGGGGACCTGCCTCTACAGGGAACAATGTTTTTGTGGTCAGGTGACGTGTCTTTGCAGTGGCTTGCCAGGTCCTTGCAGGCTGATTGCCACCTACACAAGGCTTGGTGTTTAAAGGTCAGAGTAAGGGACTCTTGTTCTTGTCCTCAGAGAGGAGAACCCCAGAGATCACTTGCCTCTGTTTTTGCCAATGTGGTGGACTCAGTGAGAGGTAGTGACTGGCCTGAAGTCACTTGGCTAGTCCCAGGCCAAACTGGCCAAGGACATGCCTTGTTTCAGGTGATTACAGATGGGGCTAGGCCTCTAGGCCATTGGAACTTTATTTTCTCTCCTATTCAGAAGCTTCTGTGCCAAATGCCATGTTCACAAGGGGAGGCTTTTGGGTGAAGGGGCAAGCTGGCCCAAACCAGGGATGGCGGAAACTGGGTGGGGCTTCAGGGCTTAGTCCTCTCTGGAGCTGACTGACCAGGCTAATATACGGCTATATTTCAAGCCACAGTAGAACACTGTGTAATGATATTGGTCCTGGTCCTGGTCATTGTGCCCACAAAAGCCATGAGGTCCTTTCTCTTTTGGGAATATCAGTTTTCCTCTCATTTGAACAGAGGTAGAGGTCTTGCCCTCCTGGCTTCACACAGCTTTTGAGAGAAGGATGCACTTGACAGTGTCTGAGACTATCAGGTGGCATTAGTCTGTGCCAGGGCAGAAGCACTGCTTGTTTTGAGACGTGTGGCAGAGGACAGGAAAAGAAGCACCTAGGTCTGGCTTCAGCCCTTGAATCTCTTTGGACTATAATATCTCTTGGGCCTGTATTTTCCTATCTGCCAAACATAGCCTGGAGCAATTTCCTGTCTTGATGTCCTCTTATTTTGTTTCTTGGTACAGGATAGTGGCAGGGGACTTGTAGATAGTGGGCAGAATTGAGAGGCTTAGTCCTTGTTGGTCTCTTGGACAGAACTCTCTATTGCCCCTCTCTTGCCACCCACAGGCTATGAACCTTTGGTCCAAGGTCATGCATGGCCCTTTGCTCCCTGATGTGGAAGACCTTGGCAGCAGGGTAGCTGAGACCAAGCCCTTCGTTCCCTGGTCAAGGTCACATGGGCTTTTCCTACTCTGCTTCTTGCCCTCACAGTGCAGGCCAACACCATAGTGCAGGACAGCTTCCCAGGACATGCTTCAGGTAGACCCTGGTCCCTAAGGAGCCCAGAACTAGTTCAGGAGACCCTTCCCTGAGCCTGTGCTCCAAAGATGTGTCCTTGGGTCTCTAGCACTGCAGAGGCTGGTGAGGGAGCTGTGTGCAAGCCCATCCCTTTCTTCATTGGAGCAGCTTCTGAATGTAACAACAGTTCATTGAAAGAGTTCTGAGTCTATAGTACAACTGGAGGCCACTTGTCCTAGTATCCCAGGTTTGTCTTATTTCTGACAGTTCTGGAGGCTGGAAGTCTAAGATCAAAGTGCCTATAGGGTTGGTTTCTCCAAAGCCTTGTTCCTGGGCTTGCAGAGGTTACCCTCTCATTAGTCCCTCTCCTGGCCTTTTCTATGTGCATATACTCCCGGGTCCCTTTATGAGCCCCAATTTCCTCCTCTTGTAGGAAGACCAGTCAGATTGGATTAAGCATCACCCTAAAAGCCTCATTTAACTAACTGCACCTTTAAAAGCTGCCTCAAATGCATACTCTGAGGTTCTGAGGGTTGCTTGGGACATTAACATATGATTATTTTTATATACTAAGGATTGAATCTAGGGCCTCACATGTGCTAGGCAAGCATTCTACCACTGAGTTATATTGCCAGTCCCCTTTTCATTTTGAAACTCTCATTCTAGCCTAGGCTGGCCTTGAACCCATGATTCTCCTGCCTCAGTCTCCTCCTGAGTAGCTGGGATTACAATCCTGCTCCTGCAGGCCTGGATTAATAAGTGAATTTGGGGGTACATAATTTCACCCAAGACCTTTTTTCTTCAGATCAGGAGCCCTAGGCCCAGGGAGGAGGGACCTGGGGCTGTATAGTAGGCTGGGGCAGGAACTGGGGTCTTAAGTTGGCCTAAATGTGGGCTGACCTCTGTCTGGCTGAAGCAGATGCTGGACTCCTCTGCCCCAGGACTCTTCATTCTTGTCCCAATGAGAACTTCCCAGGGGAGGTCTGGGCAATGCCATTTGCCAAAGTTGTAAATCTCTGAAGCCATAAGCTGCTCCTTTGGCGTCTCCCAATTGCCCTAATGTGAAATACAGATGTTCCTCCCTTTTAAGATGCAAGCAAACTTTTGAATTTCCCATCGTGTTTGCACCTAAGGATGCAATTACCATTTCCTCTCATTGTCCGCTCTGCTTGCCCCTCTGCTCCCAGCTGACGCAGGCTCTGGAGCCGCTGGGTGAACACGCGGCTGCGGGCTTATGAAGATCGGACGGCTTCTGAAAGCTGCAGGTGGCCAGCAGCCAGAGATGCTTATCGGTCCCCCCAGGACTGCTTTGAGGTTATTTTCTTCTCATCAGAAGATGTTGTATATGCCTTGGAGAACGTTTCCATCAATTCTTCTGCTTTAGCTAGCGCCAGCGGAGCACTGTCCTGGACCATGAGTCACCCCTGCTGGCTCCCTCCCAGGTCCACTGGGCTCTCTCTGTGGGTGAGCCCTGCGGGCCTGTCCAGAGGACCTTGAGCTTTTGGGGTTCTCTACAGTCTCTGAACTCTGATGCTGCCCCAGCCCATCTCATGTGGATTATAAGCCTTCTGCATTTGTCCCTGGTTTAAAGACCACCAGACAGTGGTTTCCTGGCACTTTATAGAACTTGAGTTTCTGAGGTTGTTCGTGAAGGATACAGGACCAAGATGTGTATTGTGAGTTAATAAGCGTGTGAGAGAACTTGGATTTAAAGTGTGAATGGAGATCAGGGTCTCCTCTTCCACCAAAGGAAAGTAAGTGTTCAGTCACTGAGCCCTTCCTAGGCATAGGGCAGGCCAGGTCGGCAGTGTGCCCTTCTCCCCCAAGGCTATAGACAGCCAGGGTGGAAATGCGCCTGGGAACAGACTCTCTGGTCTCACCCTCTTCCTGGCACCCACCCTCTGAGCTTCTTTCCATAACTGTAAGTTACAGACAGTAATTCCCAATTTTGGGGGACCATGTTTGTAGGCAGGGCTCCTTTTCTGTTTGCTAGCCATATGGCTCCTATTTACTGAAGGCTTTGTCTCCAGAGGGATTTACATTGGGGTGCCAAAAGGAGCAGTGGCCGAATGGTAGGCTCTGTAGCAAGGCAGTGAGCTGGCAAGTAGAGCTTTGAGACTGGAGGGCCTTTTTGCTTCCTGACATATGCCACATGTCAGAGGTGACAAGGCCTTAGTATACCTGGACACCCTGAACTGTTCTAGCCCTAGCACTTCTCAGCCCAGAAACCCTTTTGACTTGAGGAATTTCTTTTGGTAAAGGGGAATTGCCTCTGGGGTATTTGAGGCAAAGATGGAGCCACAATGGGGACATGGAAAGAGGGGACCATCACCTGGCCTTGGAAACTGGTTTCCAGGGTCTCTCACAATCTCATCATCTTGGCCAAAGCACTCTTGGCAAGCCAGTCCCTTCTTGGAACCTGGAGTTTTCTTCCAGGGTGTCAAGGGGATATTGGGAATGTGATGCTCTGGGCAAGAGCTGTGCTCAGGAGGCTGTGTTAGCATTGTTTCTGGAGTTCCAAGGTCCAGGACCTGCATCTAGTGACCTTCTTGTTGGTGGTGTCCTGAGGGGAATGAATGTGCTCCTCTCTGTTTCTGCTTCTGTCTTTCTTGGTCCCTTTAGTAAGCTACCAAGATTTACTCATGAGGGCTTCATCCCGATGGTCTTACTCAATCCTAGTCACCTCCCAAAGGCTTCAGTTCTAAACACCGTGATCTGATTGAGTCTACACTCTTACTTTCTCACAGAGGAAACTCAATTTTAACACTGGAGCCCTTGGAAGATGTACTCAAAACATATTTAAACCTTGGCAGAGGTATTAAAGTCCATGCCTCTCATTTAATAGACTGGCAGAATAAGGTCCAGAGATGGAAGATGATACTCGGTCCCCACTACTGTTACTAGTATTTGAGATGTGAACTCAGGACATAGCCTAAAACTTCTCTGATGTACCACACTTCACTCACCATCCTCTGGTGTGGCAGAGGCCTGGGGTGGTCAAAGTTGAGCCATAATCCAGGGAACACAGTGGTCCCTTTGGGATGGCAGCCTCCTCCACAGAGGATTCAGAACATCAAATATTTAGGTTCTCATCAAAACTAGAATCCTTATCCTGGGCTTCAGGGGAGCACCTGGCCACCCAGCAAGGCAGAGACACATCAATATCATTTCCTTTTATGTTTTCTAGTGTCCGACAGGACTTTGATGTCCCCACCAACCACCTGATTGGAGCACATGGATACTGCACACAGGTCAGGAGGTGTTGTGGGGCCCATAAAGGGGAAGCTAAGCAGTTCTTCCATGTCATGTGCCACTTCCTTCTTTCTTTGTCTCTGCCAACACCCTCTAGGTAGCTTTCTCATGCCCACCTCTGCTGGGCTTCATCGTGGAGACCAAGAAAGAGAGCTCAGCTTAGTTTCCATTTCTGCATGCTTGCTGTGCACTGATTGGTGTGCTTGAAGCCACAGGGGATGAATTCAGATCCAAGTGCTGCGCTGCACAGAACCCAGGGTTCAGGGCTCCAACAGGGCTGAAGACCCTGGATAACAGCTCTTCACTGGTCACATTTGTAGAGGGCATTGTCGTGACCTCACTCTTCTTCTGCATCTATTCAAAGGGCTCTGTTGGGGTGGGACGGGGGAAGAGACCCTGAGCATGCTTGCTTGTCATCAGTCCTCCTGGTATCGCTCAGGTGATGCCAGTAAAGGGACCTGTTGAAAAATCCACTCTAGGTCTGGGGAGATAGCTCAATCAGTAAACTCAGAATTGGATCCCAATACCACATAAGATGCCAGGCTCGGTGGTGTTCCTATAATCCCTGCACTGGGAAGGTAGAGGTAGTAGGAGTTCCTCCTCCTTGCTGGCCAGCCAGTCTAGCTGACCAGTAGGTGAGCCCCAGGCGCTCAGAGACTCTGACTCAAAAGAGTGGATGGCATTCTTGAGGAACCACCCTGACCTCCACACACACATGTCCACAGGCACCTGCACACACACTGACATGTGCATGTGGAGACACACAGATGCATCCACATGGTCCAGTCTAGTGAGCATCAAGACAGTGAGCTAAACCCCATTCCTTGTTTCAGTCCATGCCTTCCTCTGCACACCAATGCTCCCAAGAGTGACTATATGGGCCACAGTGACATCTGGCCAAACTCACAGTCTTATGGCCCAGCTAAGAACTCATTTGTTGTGGGATTTTGTCTCAGTATGCCTGGCTATGGAAACTCACTTGGGCCCCATGCAGGGCCAAATTTTAGGGCTGTGGTGTTAGACACCCACAGAAATGTGGGCTTGGCTGCCTTTCTTCTGGAAGAATGCCAGAGAGCAGTCACTATCCTAGCAGCCTGATGGCCCTGCTTTTCTGGGTGCCTATCTGCCCCATGGGGGTTTCCCTTTGTGGAGAGTAGGCAGTGGTGCTGCCCAGGGGTGGGGCAGCCAGGAGGGGGCAGAGGATGCCAGGCCAGTGTCTCAGGCTGGGCTTAGGCCTGTTTGTTGCACTCACAGAGATAGCTGGGGCTTCACTTCCCCTCCCAAGCTCCAGCTTCCTTGTTTGTAGAAGCAGCATTTGGGCCAAAGCTCAGCTACTCAGCTTTGATTGGCACACTGTTCTTGGGGTCATGTCAAAGAGCAGGATCAGATTCAGATGTTTGATTGCTTTTTCTTTTTCTTGTCTTGGGTGTGTGTGTATTTGTTTGTGTATAAGAGCATGCATGTGTATGTGCATGTGTGTGGAACCCTGAGGTTAACACTGAGTGTCTTCCTCAATTGCTTTTCACCTTATTTTTAATGTAATTTTCATTGAGAACTTCAATATATGAACATACTGAAAACTAGTCATATTCCCATAGGGTTGTCCTCTTCTGTGTCCTCTCCCCTGTCCTCATTCCACTGAAAGTCTTCCTCAGTGGGGTATCTGTAATCACTGTGAGGTCATCAGTGCACCAGCTAGTTCATGTGGAGAGTACAATACCTCACATTACACCTTCCTAGCCTGTGGCTCTTACATTCTTTCTTCTTCTGCAATGTTCCTTGAGCCTTGCAGGATATGTTAGAAGTCTCATTTAGGGTTGAGCCCTCATCAGCCCCCTTTTTCATGCTTTGATGAGTTTTGAATATCCTCAGTGTCAACCACCATCTCCATGGAGAAGGTTCTCTGGCTAGTAGTGAGAGCAACCCTCATATTTAATCTGCCCTTTCTCTGATTTTCCTCTGACCTGCCATCAACGGTGTGAACAAGCAATGGATTCTCTAAGCTTCAAAATCAATCAGCCAGGCAAGATGTACTCAATGGTGTGATAGTGGCACATAAGTTTTAGGGGTAAGCAACTGCTCTCTGATTGGGTATGAGGCCCACTCAGAAGGTACTAAGAACAAGTCAAAAGCCTATGGCTTGGAAAGTCATGGACCCTAGAGGGAAGTTTCCACTCTTCTATGGCTAACTTGGAAAGCATGTGCCCATCAAAAACTTCGATAAATATAGATGTTTATCCCTTTTGATCAATTCAGTTTTCTTTCTTGGTTAGAGCACCTGCTTTTTACAAATGGCAGTGAGTACTGGGGAAACACATTACCCTCCTCAGCTATAATTCATAAAGGGGGGGCAACCTTGTTGCCTCCTGTGCTATCCATAACCCCTTGCCACATGGATTGATCCAGTGTGCCCACTGAGGAGGATACACAGTGGATTGGGGACAGGGGGGAGGGAAATGGGAATATAAGCACAATATTTACTCAACCAATGTATCTAATTTTGGGCAATAAAGATACAATTTTTTTTTAAATGACAAGAGAAAGTTGAGTGCTTAGCACTGGACAAATCACCTCCACCTTATTTTTGAGGCATTTTCATTGAACATGAAACTCACCAATTTGGCTAGACTGGTTTTCCAGCAAGCCCCAAGTACCCTCCTCTCTTCACCTCTCTAGTTGCTGCCATCTTAGCTTTGACATAGTGCTGTGGACTTAAACTCTGATCCTCAGGCTTGTACAGCAGGAACTTTACCAACTAAGCCATCCCCCAGTCTCACTATTGGTCTTTTAGGATTGGCTCTTTCTAGCTGTGGGATATGGGAAACTGGCCTTGAACCCATTATGTAGGTTAGGTTGGTCTCAAACTCTAGATCCTCCTGCCTCACCCACCAGAGTATTGGGATAACAGCTGTGTGCCACCGTGCTCAGCCTAGATGAGTTTCTAACAGGAGGGAGATGCTGCTGGTACACAGCCCACATTTTGAGTAGCAATGGACTGGACAATGGCTATGCTTTGTTATCATGTGCTTTTTTTCTTTTCTTTTTTTATATCTAGAGGCAAGCAGTGCCCGGTGCCATTTCTAGTGTCTCAGGGAGATATCCTGCTAGGAGAATGTTCTGGACACATCCCAGAAGGAGGAGCAGGAACTCCTTTTCCTGTAGAAAACCAGATGAAAACACTTCCCACCTTGAAAAAAAAAAAAGATGCTGTACCTTTCTTATGGTTTCTGCCCTTGTGGTACGGTATCTTAAAGCAGCTATTTCCTCCAAATTATTTTCTCATTTCCTCTGGAAGGACACAATGAAGGCCCCTCTCTCCAATAGGGGCCCCTTGGTGGCCATCAGTGAAGGCCTCTTTTACTGTCACTGGGGCAGGGGTGTTAATGTCAATGGAGAGTTTATTAACCTTGAACGTCATTTTCACATTTCAAGGGAAATCACTTCTGTGAACTCTGCCCTGCAGAGCATGAGTTGGAGAGGGGCGGTCATGGCCATTCCCATGGGCTGAGGGGAAGGCTGCCTGCCTTGGTGCCTCACCAGCAACAATGACCCTGCTTGGAGTAGCTAACACTTATCTGACTTCTTCCCCAAGGGGCCCTTGGAGGCCACACCCTTCAACTTGAGTCTGTTCAGGCGGGGTTGTCATCAAGGTCATGAGAGGTGGGACTGATGTTTGGACTCAAGAGAGGTCAGTGGAAGGTAGTTCAGCTCAGACTTTTGCTAACTATGTGGTTAGGGCAAGGTCGGTCTCCTCTGTCAGGCTTAGCTTCTCTACTCCTGATCAGGGTGAAACATGGGTGCCTTGCACACAAGAGGGCCCTTCTAGCCCCAGTGACCAACCCAGGTGCAACTGATACAGGTTGAAGAAAACCACTAGAAGCACAGGGCTGCTTATAGCACTGGCTCTTGGCCTGGGTCACATGTCTGGTACAGTGTGGCATAAGCCGCAGAGTCACTGAATGCCTAACATCCGAGGCAAGGTGAAAACAGCCTTCTTGTGTACCTTTTAGCCTCCGCTCTTCCTGCCCTTGCATCACCTTCCTCTGTCATCCCTGGCGAGGTCTTAATATGCCCAGGAGTGCCTCCTTGGTGCTATAGTGGGCAGGGTTGGTCAGCTTCCTGGCCACAAGATGTGCTGGGCCCTATGAGATGTTATCGTTGGGGGAAGCTGGGTGAAGGGTACAGAGGAACTCCCTGGACTATTTTTACAACTTCCATGGAGTCTAAAGTCATTTCAAACTTTCAAAGCTTATTTTTAAAAATACCATCTTTCAAGGCTTGCCAGAGGTCATTCCCCACAGAGCTGATCTCAGTTGGTCAGTCCTGTGGCCTTGTGTCCATCTGGGTCAAGGAGCGCTTTGGGTGCACATTTTTTAGAGCTCCAGTCACATCCTACATTGGACTTGGACCACACAGGCACACCCCCAGCTGGCTTTGAGCATGGAGCTCTGTTGTGCCTTCCCAAGGTCCTCCCAGCATGGGGCATAGGATGGGCTCCAATGTACACGGAGTCTGTACTCAAGGAGAGCTAGAGGAGTAGAGGAGGCTGAGCATCTCATGTAGCTTTGAGAAACATTAGCAGCTTTCCCACAAGCCTCTGGGAAAGTTGAGTCCCTGCTGTCTCAATTCTGCCTTCTGTCTTGCTCTTTCCTTGCGTCCTTTCCTCCTCCACCCTTTCCCCTTGTCCCTGGCCTCACCTTCTGTGGTTCCGAGGGCCGATTCAGAGACCTGACACAGCTTCCCCTTCTCTCATCAACAGGAACTTGTCAATCTTCTCCTGACTGGGAGAGCTGTGGCCAATGTTTTTAATGATGTAGTGGAGCTGGATTCGGGGGACGGGAACATCACGCTGCTCCGAGGCATCCAGGCGCGCAGTGATATTGGCTTCTTATCTCTCTTTGAGCACTACAACGTGTGCCAGGTAACTGCATGTTCATGTGTTCCAGAACCCCTGGGGCCTGGCTCCCTGGACTCACGAGGTGTAGGGGTATGGGGGCAGTAAAACTGGGCTCCAGTTCCCAGATCTGGCTGGAGTTCAGGCCCAGCCTGAATACCAAGCATCCAGGAAGAAGTATGACTTTCCTGCCAATGGGACAGGCACTTCACTCAGTCCCAAAGCCAGTGGGTTCTGAGAAGGTTGTTCTGAAAGATTTGAAGTGTGGCTGTGCACCAGAGGAGCTAGGGTGTGTGTGTGTGTGTGTGTGTGTGTGTGTGTGTGTGTGTGTGTGTGTGTGTGTGTGTGTGTGTGTAGTTTGTAGTCTGCTAGGATGCTGGAAGAGGGAGGTCTCCAAAGACACACTGTTAGGGCCTTGCACTTTCTTAGGGCTGCTGCAACAAAGTACCACACACTAGGTTGCCTGAAACAACAGAAGTGTATTCTCATAGTTCTAGACACTGAAAGTCCAAGGTCAAGGTGTCAGGAGGGCACTCTGAAAACCACAGGGAGAATCCTTCCTTGTCTCCCCACCATTTTCTAGCACTCTGGCTTATAGATGCACTGCTCCAGGGCCTGCCTCCTTGTCATTGCTGTCTTCATTTCTAGAGATCTCAGCTGGATTAAGGGCTCACTGCACTCTAGGACAGCCTCATCTTAATAAGTGGCATGCATAGCAGCCCTGTTTCTAAATAAGACCCCATTTTGAGGAACTAGGGGCTTATATATCATTTATGGGGCATAGGACACAGCTCAATCCGCCAGCCTCATCTGGTTTATTTGCTGGGCCATGTCCCCCATGTCTCCTCACTCACTGCAACCAGGGGCTTGAGAAGGCCTTCACCTTCAGGGGAAGCTGGCAGGGCACAGGCGATTGCACTATGGGCTGGCCAGGGTGATGCTCTGGACCATACCTGTTACCTCAGGTGCCACAGGACCTTCTTGGAACCTCACTCTTGGTGGCTTCAGAATCCATTGTTCTGTGGTTGTGGGTAGGTGGGGGTCCTGCTCTTTACATGAAGGCCAGTGCTCGCTTCGGTGGCACATATCCTAAAATTGTAACGATACAGAGAAGATTAGCATGGTCCCTGCGCAAGGATGACATGCAAATTCGTGAAGAGTTACATGAAGGCCAACTTCTCTCGGGTACTGAGAGGGCCTGGATGAAGCTTTATCCATAGTGTCTCCCACAAGCAGGACTGTTACTGACCCTCTGGGGTTCCCAGAGAGTACTAGGTCAACAGTTTGGAAGAGGAAGGGGCAGATACTCATTTTCCCCTCCTGCGTGATCACATTTCCAGATAGACTGCCCCTTGTTCATGGATCATGTGCTGCGACATCTTCCCAGAACCCTGATCTGGAGGGTGGCCCTAGTTCATGCAATGTGATCTGAACACCTGAGAGGAAAGGTGGAGACTGGTTCCTTCCTGGTTTTGTTGGTGTCAGGAGGGAGTGAAGGAATGTGGCCCTGTGGCCAGGGAGGAACACTAGTCTTCTGAAGCACAAGACCCTGTGTGCTCTGAGTGTCCTCAGCCTGCCATGGAATAGACTCGTCAGGTGTTGCAGTCAGCTTTCTAGTTGCTTCGCAGAAAGAACCCAAACAAAAGCGGCTTGTGGAGGAATGGGGTTATTTGGCTTATGGACTCAAGAGGAGACTCCATCATGGCAGGGAAAATGATGGCATGAACAGAGGGGTGGACATCACCTCTGCCACAGCACTGCAAACAATGGCAGGAAGGTGTGCCAAATACTGGCAAGGGGAAGCTGGTTTATAATCCTCATAAGCCCGCCCCCAACAACACAGCTCCATCGAGGTTGTGAAATCCAAACTGCCATCAGCTGAGGATCGATTACCCAGAACACATTCATTTGTTTGTGGGAGACACCTGGATCAAACCATGACACCAGGCTAACCATGAGCTCTGGTTTTCTATGTCCCAGGCTGCCGGTCAAAAAGAAGCAACTTTGTCTTGGTCATTGGAGGGTAACTGATAGGAAAATCAGTTGAAGTCAACCTTCCATTGGAATGAAATGACTTTTGACAAGTTTAGGCCCAACAGCTGTCTGCTCATGAATTCCTTGGACACACACAGGCCCCTTTGCTGGCCGAGCCTGAAAGGACACTGCTACGCCACATTGGCTCTCTAACAGGGGAGTTCTGGGATCTCCCAAAGGCAGGAACACCTCTCCTTCTCCTAAGGCCTGGCAGCACAGACAGAGTACTTCCCCTTCTTAACATACCCCCTTTCTTCTTTTCTCTCCTGAGGTTCTAGGGTTCTAGATCCGCCACATGAGTGAGAGGAGCCTCAGGGTTAAGCACCCAAGCCCAGGCCCAGATGCTGAGCCAGGTCCCTGGGTAGCATAGGCACAGCTGTAGAGAAGACCTGGGGTTGGAATATGGTGTATCCTGACTTTCCCAGCAGGGCATTGTTCTGAAGCTGCAGGCTTGCCTCTTGCCCATTGTGTCTTCCAGCTTCTTACTATAGCTTTGGGACTTGGAGCTGGGGCCAGTCCTCAGTACTTCTGCCACTACCTACAGACCAGGTTGCTGCTGTCTTCAGGAAAGGATTGCAAGGAAAACTGAGCTTGGCAAGGGGTTCTGAAAGTCATCCTCTTCCCATCCCCCCAGCCAGTGTGCAGGTCCATTAACCAGGCCACTCCAGACCACTTCATCAAGAGGCCGTCCACTTTCACCTTTGCCTGAGCCACCAGCAAGGCTGCTGAGGATATCTGTGACAGCCCAACTGATTTCCACTTCTGTCCCCACCCCCTTCCCATCCTGCCCCTTCACCCAGGCCAGGGTGATCTTTACAAACAGACACAACCATGCCATTCCTCTGCTCAAGCCCCTCCTGTGTTCTTCTGCCCTCTGATACCATGATGAGCTGCACAGTGTCCCCCTAAAATCCACACGAAGTCCTTCAAGTGGGACTAAGTTTGAGATGGTATTTAAGGAGGTGATTAAGTTAGAATGAGGTCACTAGGATGTCCCTAATCCAAACAGCTGGTATCATAAGAAGAAATTAGGACACAGACACAGAGGAAGACCTTGTGAGACACAGAGACTGCCATCTGCAAACCAAAGGATAGACCCCAGGAAACAACCCAAATACCATCTTGATTTCAGACTTCCTACTGCTTAAGCCACTCAGTCTGTGGCATTTATCATGATAGCCCGAACCCCAGAGAGCTAGTGCAGAAGCAGACTTCCCATGAGGCACAGCCCCCCCCCCAGTTGTCCTTGCCCTAGCTTCTCAGCCACTCTGTCCACAGTCTCCTCAGGAACTGGGGCCTGGGCACATCTGCCCCTGTGGGGTCATCCCCACTTCTGAGCCTTTGTATATTATCTACCCTTCACCCTGTTTTCCCCACTTTCCAAGATTTCACTTAGTGTTGCTTCCTAACAGGGAGACTTTTGGTGCTTTTATCACCCCCCCCCCACTGAACAAAGTCTCATGTTTCCACCCCACCTTGTCACCCTCCGTCAGAGCATTGAATGAATTCCTTCATCTTGCTTTATTGCTTTTAGGATATGCATTTTCCTCACATTCGAACCTTTCAGAAATCATGGTGCGTTATCCCAGTTGGCTGTGTATGTGATACTGTGTCTGTGTTCTGCTTCTTAATGATGTAATAAATAGGGACCAGTCTGACTGTGGCATAGCTTCAGTGAGGTACAGTGTAAATATACTTGTTTTACTATTTAATTACTCTCTGTTCTCACTGATCTGGCAAACCTGAAGAACAAAGAGTCTTCTTGTTCCCTTCAGCTCCATGTCCCTATTGCCTGCTGTGGTGCAGGGGAGTAAAGTGGAAATTGTGTTGAGTGAATGTGACCTTGCCTGCCCATCCTTGTGAACAGTGCCTGAAAATGGCAGTCCATGCTGGTTGTGGTCACCCACTACTTCTGCAGGAGATTAAAACTCACCATTTAAAAGCAACCCTTAATGGTGTTACATGCCCACCCCATGCCCCTTAGATGAGTCTGGCCTGTGCTGAGGGATGTGGTCCTACTTCCCTCCCCCCAAGCCTTTGGTTACCTAAGAATCCAAAGGAAGTGCATATCTCTGGAAAATGTCCTTAGCATGGAAGGGGCTTGTGAATGAGAACTCTCATTTATAAGCCCTCTGGGCAGCTCTTTTGCTCCTAATCTTTTGACTGTTGTTTATAAATGGCAAGCTGCCCTGTGTCCCTTGGTTGGAAAATTCAGGGGCTGATGGTGCCCAGGCCTGCCCTTGGCTGGCTTGGGGCTCTTTCCTGCCTGTTGTGAGGAAGTGCTGGGTCCATTTTCCAGGCTCCCAGTCACAGGCAGAGCCTGCCCAGAATAGCCTTCTTCCTCCCCCCTTCGGTACAGAACAGAAGCCAAGCTTACAGTGGGGTTAGACACTTCCAAATGCCCCACACCTCAGAAGGCCCTGAGTGTCACACAGGGCTGGGCGGAGGGTTCTGGTGTAAGGGAGGAGAGCTCATTGTGGATGACAAAAAAGTAATGAGCATTTTGTGGAATCGCCCTCCCATCCTCCACTTTAACAGGCAAGTTCTGCACTGGGGACATTCTGGACACAGCTCATTGGTCCCAGGCACCTCTAGCCCAGAGTCACCCCTGAGGTGGAATCTCCTGACCACTTTGTTGTGACAGGCCCTGGAGAAAGTATGCCCTTCTGCCCACTGGAAAATGACTCCCATTCTTTTCTTAATCCACAGCAGAGGCTGGAAACACCTGAACTGAAAACGTCTCCTGGGGGCTGCTACAGATTAGGCCACAATCACCCAGCATGAACTAACTGAATCAACCAGGGCCCTGGTGGGAAAGGCACCACATGGGGTGCTCACACATGGGGACTGGGAACGAGTGCATAGAGGATAGAAGCCTGAGGGGCCCTGTTAGTCAGTACTTGGCCAGCAGGAAGTATATGTTGATTGCTGAGGGCCGTGGTGCCTGTTCCATAGTATCTAGTCCTCAAACACCCTTCTCCAGGAGGTCCCCTGCCTGGGAACACTGCTGAGAATCCCCAGCAGAGGGAAGCTTCTTGCTCCTTGCTCTGGTACTACCTCAGCCTCGTCCTCATGGCTCCCTTTCCTGAGCATCTCACTATAACCTGGATTTAAAAAAAAAAATAGTTTTATTTGTAAGCAGGGAGAGATAGAGAGACAGAGAGAATGGGTGCACCAGGGCCTCCAGCCGCTACAAACAGGCTCCAGATGCATGCACCACTTTGAGCATCTGGCTTTACAAGGGTACTGAGGAATTGAAGTCAAGTTGTTAGGCTTTGCAGGCAAGTGCCTCAATCACTAAGCCATCTCTCCAGCCCCTGCTCCCTAAATTTTTTAGGCCATGCACCCTCTGCATCCTCCATGGCTGCTTCCTGAGACCCTTCCCTCCCAGCTCCCCGGGTCCTACCTGTCTTCAAGGTGTAGCTCTAGTTCAAGTCTCATTCCCAAGGACCTTCATCTATCAACCATTTAGTCACATGCTGGGCTCTTGGTGTTGGGCTGTTGCTTCATGTAGTAAGGCAGGAGATGTGCTGTGCTGCTAAGGCCATGTGCCTGGGAACTGGAATAAAGTGATGCTTGCCCACTGATTGGGTACCTGGGGTGATGGCACCTGTCTCAGATGAGGATAAAGAATGGCAAGGCACAGGGGATTGATTAGTGAGCTTTGTGAGTGTGGGGCACAGCATAACCATCACCTGCAACCACTGAACCACTGGGTGGGAGAGGGAAGGATCCTCTGTGGAAAGGTCTTCGTGAGCTGCAGTCGTGGGGCAGGTACTCTAGGACATGGGCTTGGGAGGGGTCCCAGCATTCCACCCAATTTCTTGGGTGCCAGCTGGTGCTGGGTTGGTCTGCAGATGCCAACTCCTTCCCGTGGGATGGCAGGTTGCATGGAGTGTCTTCCTCCTTCAGGTTGGCTGCTTCCTGAAGACGCCGCGGTTCCCCATCTGGGTGGTGTGCAGTGAGAGCCACTTCAGTGTCCTCTTCAGCCTGCAGCTGGAGCTCCTGTCTGACTGGAGGGCAGAGCGGAAATTTGACCTATACTACTATGATGGTCTGGCCAATCAGCATGAAGAGATCCGGCTGACTGTGGGTGCGCCACCCTCACCTATCCCCTTAGGCAGCCTCCAGGCTGCCCCAGAAACAAACCTTAACATGCCTTCTTGGGATAATCAAAGGCCAGTGTGAAGAGGTGTCAGACAGGGATGCTAGCTGGGCCTCGGGCAGGAGTGGGTCAGGTATGGGCCTTGAGTACTTAAGGTTGAAAGATGTCAAGAGTGCTGAAAGCTTTACTGACATGAGGGAGTTACGGAAGGTTTGGGGACACAGGGATGATGAGGTCAGATGCATTTCTAGAGAGAATATTGTGGTAACTGAGGCAGGGCATGGGTTGGATGGGGGCTTGAGGTGAGAGATCAATGAGCTGAGCAGGTAGAAAGCAATGACCAGCAAGGAAAGTGGATCCAGTCAGGGTGGAGATGGAGATGAGGGAGTGATGCTACTAGAAAGGGCAGGGCCTCGGAGTTACAGTTACCTTTGCTGATCTCAGAGTGGATGATATGAGTGCTCCTCTCTTCCTCCTCCCAGATACCACCCAGCCCACCCTCGAGGGCAACAACAATGACCTTGTCCCTCCACTGGAGCTCTGCATCAGAACCAAGTGAGTTGAGGCTGCCTCTGGCATCCCACTTTACCCGGAGAGGTCAGGAGGTGCATTGGTTGGGGGGATTGGGCCTGTAGGCTGAGAGATGGCCTTCCAGATATACTGACCTATCAGGGAGTGGCCACGGTAAGACCCTGAATTGGGAAAGATGGGGCTTGGAATTTGTGCATCAGCATCACCTTCAAGTAGAAATGGGTGTGGCTTGGAGCTTCTGAGGGTGTCCTAGGGATGGGAAAGGGGTGCTGGTATTGTTCTTGAGGAGCAGCTTCCAGCCATGCTGAGGCCTAAAGGAGGAAGAGCTTATTGACTTGGCATGGGCTGAAGACTGAAGGGGAGGCCTGGGGAGTGGGATGGACTGACCAGCCTGGGTCTAGCGCTGGCACCATGTGTGTGGAACCATGTGTAGCCATGAACCCTGAGGGCTGGGATGGGAGGGGGAGTCCCTGATGCATCATGCATCCTGGAGTTGGAGAAACTGGTCCCTTCCCCCCTGAGTTCAGATTCCAGACTGGGACTGTGCTCTGGAGGACGAATTGATTTTCGCCACTAGAAGCTTCCAGCTCAAGCCCCAGATGGTTCTTATGGCCTCTGTGCATCTGAGGGAGCTGCAGGAGGGAGACCAGGAATGGTGCTGCTACAGTGGTTTCCAATATGCGTTCTGGAGCAGGCTATATGCTAACAGAGAGCTGCTGGACTCCACCTATCTGACTCCTTTATCATTGTAAAGTGAAGTCCACATGGACATTACATGTCATTGTCCTAGCCTCCAGCCTCAGGCAGAATCTGCCACTCTGTGAGTGAGTTGGCTGGGGTGACAGCCGGAGCCCTGAAGTTTTGATTGCCTGAGATGCAGCTGGCATACCAGGTGCCTGGGTTTGTTGGCCAAGTACAGGCAAGTGAGCCTTTGAATGAGACTTTGGAAAGAGCTAGAACTCCATTGGCACCATGATAACAGCAGGAAGGAGAAGTGGGTGGGCCGCAGGTACATCCTCATTGTGCCAGCCCACTGTCCCCTACCCTCCCAGGCAGGGACACCACATTCCTATAGGGTCATGGCCCAGCTGCTTTCATCAGAGGATTAAGGGCACACGCGGGCCACTGTTCTTTCATGTACAAAGGGCCACTCATTCAAGGTGATGAGCGAAGGGCTATTGTGGGGAAGGAAGGTGACAGTGGCTTTGTCACCTCCTGTAGGCCAGTGTGAGAGCCCACAAGACATTCCTTTTGCAGGAAGGGCCCCAGCAACCCCCTGAGCAGTCCTTTGACACTTCCAGCCCTCTGGGTAACTTCCTGTGGCCTTCACTTGACTGTGTTTTGTACCACACCCTTCCCCCAAGCAGCACCACCAATTTTCACACTGCCTTTTCTTTTTGAAGCAGGGTCTCCCTCTGTCCCATTCTAGCCCAGGCTGTCTGATCTCACTCTGTAGCCTAGGCTGGCCTTAGACTCATATAAACCTCCTACCTCAGCCTCTTAAGTGCCAGGACTACAAGGTGTGGGCCATTATGCCTGGCTAAACTGCCCTCTTGTGACAACATATGACTACGCTGCCAGACTGCCCATGTACCTGTCAGTCTGGCCCTGAATGGACTTCTTGGGCACAGCCCTAATGGGCAGTTGTTTGATAATGGCTCAGGGTCCTGGCCTGTCTCGAGATAGACTCTTGGCCTGAGCTGGCATCATATATAACTCGGGCCCGAGTCACTGGGGGTGGTCCTGGGCTGCTTCTGTTTCTTAGGTCTTCCTGCCCTTTGCCCCCGGCAGGTAGAGAGGCTGCTTGCTGTAGAGAGTGAAACCTGGGTCTGGGGACAGATGAGCCATGCTGAGGGCCTCATCTCTGCTCACTGTCTGGGGCTTGGACAAGGTAGAGCCTGAAGTCTTTTCCAGCAGGGCTTACTGGTGCTTGTCCCAGAGGGAAAACACTGTGCAGCACACAGGCCTGCCTGGGAACACAAGGGTCTCTCACTGCTGGATGGCTGGGGGGGGGGGAACCCATGTTGATATCCAGCCACCCTCAGGAAGGCTATTCCAGAGCTGAGGTCCACAGGCTGTGCACAGTACCAGCATCCTCTGAAGAAGGTATTGGAACACAGCCTGGAGGCCACCTCAGGGCCTCTGACACCACAGGTCCCTCCCTGCTGGAGCCTGAGAAGATGTATTTCTAAGGAGTTCCTGGGTGCTGCTGGTACTGTGGCCCCAGTACCACACTTTAACAAGCACTATTCCCGTGATGAGTGAGGACCTTGCCTCTACCACCTCGCGCTCTGTCCCCATCTGTCTTGTTGAGAAGCAGTTACCAAGGGAGGTGCCAACCTCTAGTATCTTGCTTGCTGGCATGACATCAGGGTGGAGGACTTTCCCGTAATACCAGGTTTTTTTCTGCCTGCTCTTCTTCCCTATCGTACCTGCCACAGTGGGTCTGGCCAGTTACCATGGTGGCACTTTCCCAGAGTTATTGTGGGAAAGGTTGAGTGGGTGAGTGAAGAGAAGGATGATCCTTGTCCCCTGGACCCATCAGATAACATGCCACTGTAATGAGAAACAGCAGGCCAGGAATCCTGCTCTGAGGGGTTGGATTACAAAGGCTTTGAACTGGGTTTTCACTGCAGATTCTCAAGCAGCTCAAAGGAGAAACTTGGGAAAGTGGCTTCTGAGGTCACTGTGAGGAGCTGGGAAGATGGTCTTGTCTCATCTCTGAGGGCAGGGAACAAATCCTGTTGTCTGTAGACTTGCCTTGGGGAACATACAGTGTCATGGTCCATGGTGAGTTCATCCTGTCCCTTTATGGGATGAGAGACTGAGTAGATCAGCTGGTAGAGAGGAGGGTTTGCCTTCCTGTCATAGAACTAGACTCCATGGAAGAACCAGCTGGAGAAGAATTAGTTCCCACTCTCAGAGAATTCCCAATCAAATGGAAGTCAAGTTGAGAATCAACCTTGGTCAAGTCCAGGGGAAGATGCACCTCTCACCCTTAAGTCCAGCTTTACTGCTCTTCAGGAGCCCACTCTGCCACTGAGCTAGCACAGGGTACACCACACACCTGGACATCTCGCACTTGGATGCACAGATAGGTCCCAGGATGTCACCCTACTTAGCCCCTTCTTTTATAGAAGGGGAGGTGGTGTCTCCAGTCACAACCCAAGTCACCGACAGTTTGGGCTTTCACTGTCCCTGCCCAGTGGAAGGTCACTGAGAGGGCACCATGATTTCCTGCCACCTGGCTTTGTTGTCACAGAGACATTGCACAAGCCCAGACTGTGGATTTTGCCTTGGGAGGAGAGCATCCTAATTAGAACCAACCCCAGGTTCCCATACTGTCCCCACTCTGGCATGACGCACATCTCTGCTCAGAATGTCTTCAGTTACCTTTGCGGTGTCAGGAATGTGGGGTCTATTCCCCCCACCTTCCCCCTGTTGTTCTAGAAGCATGTCAGCAAAGCCAGTCTCTTTGGGGATCATTTCCAAACAAGCGCACACTGTGACCTCTCCCAGGCTTCCAGCCCCACTGGAGTGAGAGAGAATGAAAGAGTTGTCAGTGGGCCAGAGAGAAGAGGAAAGAACTCACAACCAGGCCTGGGGCTAGGGCCCAGATGTTTATTTGGAGGCACAGACAAGAAATTGAAAATGTCTTTCCAGCTGGGATCAGTGCCTATGGAGGGCTGGGGCAGAGCACCCAGCTCTCTCACCCTTCCCACCTAGACACCCCTCTTCCCTCTCTTCTGCTGATTCTCTTGCCTGGATTTCCCATTCATGGTGTGGCTCACTTACAAAAGCATTCCCTCTGTGGGTTCTGCTCCTGGCCTCAGTTTTCCCACCTGTCAGCCGAGTATCATGATCCCTTCCCAGAACTGATGTGAGGTAGAGAGAGGAGTTGCAGAACTATCCCCCCTCCATTGCCAGGGGTGCTCTCTACAGGTACATGTGTGAGGGGGGGGGTTGAAGGAAGAAGAATCAGGTGGGCACACCAAGGGCAAAGGCTTGGGAGAAGGCAGAGTTGAACACAAGGCATGAGTGAACTGAGGGGTGGGGAGGGCTTTGAGATCACTATGGTCAAAGGGAAGGAGAGTGAAGGGTGAGCGAAGACATGGGCTTCCTTCTGTAAAGGACCCCACACAGGCTCCTCCCCTGAAGTGCATCAGGTCCATCCACGTTCTAGGTATGTTGAGTCTGGAGCCCCATATCTTTTGTAGTAATTGCCTAGGGTAGTGACGGGGTCCCATTAGAAGTCCTAACATGCCATCTCTATGACACTGCTGTTGACTTTGAACTCCAAGGGACCACAGCAACTTCACCAAGTTCAGCCCCTAGGCTGAATGGGGTGATTTTGCACCTGTGGGATTATTTGATAGTCTGTGTCTCCCACCGCATATGCATGTGCCTTCCACCTCAACACTCCGTTTTCTCTAATTGCTGCTGGTACGTATGCAGAGCTCTTACCTGTCCTTTCAATTGACTCACATTCAGGGCAACATCTGTCTTGATTCAACCCTTTCAATATTTCAAACTGCTTCTTCCTGGTGTGCCTTTTTGCCTTTACACTGCTGGCTGGAATGGAGCCTATTTATCTTTGTAATGGCTCCCAAACCAAGAACTCAGCAGCCTGATAGTAAGGTTCCGTGACTGTGTTTTGACACAGATGTTGTTTATCAGCAGGTGAGTATGACTCAACCCTGAACAAGGCCAAAACCTATTTGGTCAAAATCTATGGGATTTGATCGTGGAGAGCGCATGGGGGAACTTGGATTTGCCTGTCACTGGGGAGGGTAGAGCCAAGGAAGGATGGATAGCTCAGCAGTGTGGGCCATGGTGGTCAGGCTCGGGGCAGGGATGGCACTCTCCTTTGTGCCTTCTTCTGTCACTCAGGTTGTGTATTCAGTGCCCAAGACTTCGGGTGCTTGCATATGAATCTTACTAGAACAATAAAAGTGTTTTAATGATGCACCTTGAAGCCATAAAGACCATGAGCACAAAGAGACTTAAAAATCGCAGGGCTGGAGAGATGGCTCAGCGGTTAAGACACTTGCCTCCAGTGCCTAAGGTCCCGGGTTCAATTCCCCAGTACCCACATATGCCAGACCCACGAGGTGGTGGCCCTGGTGTTCTCTCTCTCTCTCTCTCTCTCTCTCTCTCTCATTCTCTCTGTCTCTCTCATCTCTCTGCTTGAAAATGAATAAATAAAATATTTTTTAAAAATTGCAAATAGCACGGTAGACTCCATTAAAGCCCGTGTTACTTGTACATTGCTGCAGGTTACTGTAGCCCTGTAGGCTAGTAGTTCCAATAGATTGACACCTCCCCTAGGAACCTGGCATCATACGATGCCACCTCACTGCTGCCTGGCCTCCTCTACCTGCTCAGTTCTACAAGGGACAGAGTGGTTTTTCTCCACACTGATTGGACTTGTGCTTGCTCCCCTGGATCACCAGACTCCAACCCCAAATCATGCTGGTAGTGGACTCTTCACCTAAGCCACGTCAAGTTGTCCCCAAATACAGCGGCAGTGTCCCTTAATACACATGCTGAGAGTGCACTCCTTCCAAGTGGCCCAATCCTGGTAAAGTCCTCTTGATCTGTCTCACACATGAAAGTTCTGGAAGTAGTCTAGAGCGCTGAGATACCACCAGGTCACTTAGTTCTTCTAGATCCAGTGAAGCAGGTGCCACACGTGGGTGACAAAGGGGAGGGGCGGAGTCAGAGAGGAGCTGGGAGTGCGATTTTTTCTCAAAATATTTCTTTGCAAAATGTATGTAGATCCTCATATCTTCATATGCTCCTAAGCACTGGAGACCAGAGGAATCCCAGAAAGCAGTGCATCTACCGTAGGAAGGAAGAACTGACTGCCAAAGAGCCATATGACCCCAATGGATGAGACTTTAGCGACAATGAACAGCACCAAATGACACTGAAGAGAGCACAGACAGTTTTGGAAATACTTTCCCAAGCACCACATTTATGCCTGAGCTAGTTTTCCCCACCCACCCATGTCAGCTTGTTACGCAGTGTTTTTAACAGAAGATTCGAGTTAGTTTTCATGGACTACCAGGTTTCTTGGGACATTGATTGAGGGTGCATATAGGATAGGGCTCTGTCTTGTGTCTGGTGCCCAGCCTGTGATGAACGTTACATGCTCACATTCCCCGGTGTCTGTCCCGTGGTGCCCTGGGTAGAGCATGAAAGGAACATGACACTAATCGTTCCTGCATGGATGCTTCCCAGCTATTATCTTCCCCACCAAAGCTCCATGGGAGCAAGAGGCCCAGAATTGCCACTATGATTTTTTTCTCCAACTGTCAAGAACTCTGTTTGTTCCTTTGAAGGGAACTAAAATGGAGTAAAATACTATGCAACAGGGGAAAATATGGTTTTTACAACTACTAAGAAGTTGCTTATAACCAATAGGGAAGGAAGTTAGAAGATGAGAGTGAGTGTGAATCCTGCTGCTTCAGCAAGGGTGTCATTTTCAACCGAGGCAGCCACGGAAGCAATGCCCCGAGCTGAAGACAAAGGCAACTGTGAATGGGAGGAGGCAAGAGTTCAGTGAGAGGCTAGGTTAGCCATAAGGACAAGGAACTGGAATGTTGGGTCTGTGATGAACCATTACAGGAGTCACTCCATATATGTGGAAACATGGTCCTAGGACGTCCTGGGGATACCAAATCTGAGGATGTTTAGATCCTTCTATGAAACAGCAGTGTTTACATATAACCTATGCTTCCTTCTGCATAGTTTAGGTCATCTCTAGATTATTTAATACCTACTATAATGCAAATAGCTGTTATACTGTATTGTTTATGAAATAATGACAGGAAAAGTCAGTCCACAATGCTTCGTACAGATGCTTTGTTTTTATCATTCTTATTGTTAGTTGAATCTGTGGATGGGAAAGAGGTGTGTTTTGGATGCTTGTGTTGCTAGGACCACAATCCCTGAGAGAATCAGCCTAGAGGAAAGCTCAGAAGGTTCCCCAGTTCCCTCTTGTACCATTTTCCCTTTCTGGCTCCAGCCACTGGACCACCCCCTATATTGTGGACACTCTAGGATATCTGCCTACCCAGTCCTGCACAGGTGCCTATAAAGGGTTAGCCAGATACAGGTGTATGTGGACCAAGCACTCAGATCAGCAGAGGCCCCAGAGCTCTAGGCAGTTAGCTGTGACATGCATGAACCAGTCACCTGCCACCTTCCCCACACCATAGCATCCCCAGGGTCCTGGGTATTTTTGTTTCACATAGCAGGTGTTGGTTAGGTGTGAATGTGGAGGGCTGGCCTCTGAGATGAAGCTGCTAGTAGGTGAGAACAAGTGAGGGCTCCTGCTGCTCTAACTCTCTCCTGTCTTTGTCCCCATAGATGGAAAGGGGCTTCTGTGAACTGGAATGGCTCAGAACCCATCCTGTGACCCTTTGATGCCCTAAGCTCTGTGGCTTCAGCACTCATCACTCAGATGACTTCTGGACCCCAGGCTTCTGGACCTCAGGAGTAAGGCTCTGAGAGGAGTCACCCCAAGTGGGCCTGCATGGAGTGTAGAGCCTCAGTCCCTTCTGTGAAGGGCCAGGGTGGGGCCCAGTGCACCGCTGAGGTTCTCTCTCAGCCCACCTGTGACTGCCAAAGATGGAAGGAGACCACCAGGAACTCCACTGCCTTTTATATGACCCTTCCCTTGCTTCCCCTGGGTCACCCCCTCACCAAGGCTTCTGATATGGCTGGTCTTGGGGACCCTGGATGCTTGGTACTTAAACTTCTATAAAGCAAGAATCAAATTATGGCAAGGACCAGGACTCCTTTGTTTCCTTGGTGCAAGGGAGCTGAAGATCTACTCCTGTCACCACTAGAGTGGATGGGAATGTGGAGACCAGCACCCCAGTGGGCAAGGGCATCTTCTAGCCAGGGTCTCTGAGGACAAGCCATGTCCTTTGCCTCAGGGGTGTCCCCGTCGGGGTTCCCTTGTCTCCTCTCCTAAGAGCAGCTCTAGATCTGTCTGAGAGCATCACAGGCCCCAGAGCCAGTGTCAGGGCAGACCTGGATCCTTTGTGAGGCCCTGTGAGGATGGGGTGGGCCTGGATGGAGACTGGGCCTAGCCAAGCAGATGGCAGAGAGCCATTTAGGGAAGGGCCTCTTGGGAAGGGGGTAAGAAAATGGGGGCAAGGAGAGGGACCAGGTATGGTTTCCCACCTGTGGGCAAAGCTTTGGAGCCCGTCCCATCCCAGAAAAAGAAGGGGAGTTGTTGGATGGAAAGAAAGCCGCAATGCTTATTTAACAAAGGCTCATGACCAAGTGCATTGCAATGGGAGGCTGGGAAGAAGAAGGGAAGAGAGAGTGGTCAAAGCCAGAGGCCAGCTCTGCAGTGGTTCACAAGATGGGTTGGAGGGCTGGAGCCAAGGGGCCCAGAAGCAAAGCTCCAATCCTCAGTGTTCCTGTCATGAGTCTGTGAAACTGAGAGCTAGCAAGCCCATAGAAGCCACTACCCCAGTGCCTGACTCTGTCTGTGCCCACCAAGCACCTAGTTGTGACTCTGCGGCCATGCAGAGGCAGGTGCTCACACACAGGGACCAAGAGAAACCTGGGCAAGGATGCTGGAGAGCAGCCCACTCCCAGCCTCTGTATACCCTCATCGTGATGGCTTAGGGCCCAAGCTGCTCTAGACTTGTGTTCTCTAGTGCTGCCTAAAAGGAGACCCCTTTCTTCAGGAAGCCATGCATTGGGTGGGGGCAACTACAGAGCTTGTCCCGTGTTCCTGTGGATGGTGGCCTTTGAGGAGGCAAGGAGAAGCCAGACAAAATGAGAGGGCAGGGATGGCTCTTTCCGTGCTGGGCCAAGGCCCCATGGGGCTTACTATGTAAACCTCAGCGGCCATTCACAGCAGGTTTCCAGTAGAAAAGCTTCCTATATCTCCCTGAAATGTTTATGCATTTGTTTTCCTTGGCCAAGATGGGCTGCTCCTGAGTGCCTGGCCGAGGAAGTCGGTTTCCCTGCCGTGGCCTTGTTTATCGTCCTGGGAGGAAAAGTGTCTTTTCAATGAAGCCACTTTGCCTCCTGGCCAGGAGTTCTTTGGCTGGGTTAGAGAAAACAAATGATTCCCAGCATTGCTTCAGGAGGTTAGCTCCAACAAAACACTTGCTTTGCTTGAAGCTCAGATGCAGGTACAGAATATGACACCGGAAGTGGGAAGTGAGCAAAGGTGACACCACTTGCTCCCAGACTGTGAGGCTAGAAGGAACCCATACTGTCCCTGCCAAGGTCACAGGGACAAAACACAGGTCTCTTCACAAGTGGACATTCTCCATCCATATAATGTTTTTCTAGGGACACTATGGGTAGGTTCTTTTCTTTCATTCTTTCTTTTTTGGTTTCTTTTTTATTATTATTATTTGTAAGCAGTGACAGAGAAAGGGAGAAGAGATATAGACAGAGAGAATGGACAGGCCAGAGCCTCCACCTGCTGCAAATGAACTCCAGATGCATGTACCACTTCTTACAAATCTTTCTGTGCATGGATCCTGGGGAATCAAACCTGGGTTGTTAGGCTTTGCATGCAAGCACCTTAACCACCGAGCAATCTCTCCAGCCCCTATGGATAGGTTTCAACAATTCATAGCTGCCCTCCCATATTAAAATCTTTTGTGCATTAACTGTTCACATCCTCCATTATTGCCTTGAACTTGCCCCTGACCCCCCCCACACACACACACAGTTAAGAACTGTGTCCTAGATCAGGTGACTTCCCAGAGGCCAGGCCTGTGCACTGCTGTTCCATATCTCTGCTCTGCAGGGAACCCCAGTCTCTCCATTGACATATCCCTCTCTTCACTGTTTGTTTCTTGGTTTCTGGCAAACGAGCAGGCCTAGACCATTGTCGTCTAGTGTTAGGAACAAGCTTAAAGAAAGGCTTCCCTTGGCTATTTGGGACAGGTTGTTGTGGCTTGTTTTCACTTCCCTGCCTAAGAGGATTTCTCCTGCTGGGGAGGGGGTCCCTTTGGACTCAAGGGATCATTCCTCACCTTCTGATTATGGCAGCCTCAGCAAATCTGCTGAGACCAACCTCTCCCCTTCCCCCAAGGAAACTCCAGCGTGGCTATGCCCTCTACACTCTGAGGGTGGCACCACTCCCCAGTCAGCCCTGGTCATGTGTGTGGTCGCCTCTGTTTCTTCAATCCTTCTCCCCAGGTGAGCCAGCCTTTCCACGTCCAGACACTCTGCGGACATGGACCATTTTCAGGGTATGTTCTTGGAGCCTGTCTCACTGGACTCATGGAACAGAGCTAGCTCTCCTGTCGCCAGAGTTGACACCTCCAACACTGTCCACCTCTATTCATGGGCAGAAAAGCAAAACATCTGCTCCACTTCTGTAGACTTCACAGAGTCAGTGGAAGATACAGAAGCAGTTTCCAGAAGGATGGCAAGGATTCCCCCAGAACAGAGTGAGCACCCTAAGACAGGGGTGCATTCACACTCAGCCTCACAGCTCTCAGGTCCTCTCCTGGTATTAGCTCAAGGTGAAGTCAGGGACAGAGCCCGCACTGGTCCAGGGAGGGCAGCAGGGCCCAGCCTGCCGTGAGGGCCAAGAGTAAAGGAACCCAGCTGCCATGGGCCCTTGCTCCAAGCTTCAGTGGCCACCGTGGACTTTCTACCCTGCTCTGGACTCTAACCTCACTTCTTCAAGGTGGCCCGCAGACCAGTAGCATCCATCCCATAAAGAGTTCCTCCTAAAGGAAAGTCAGCCATCTGAATCCGACTTCATCTTAACAAAATCTGTTGAAGCAGAGATCAAACACTGCTCTAGAGCTTTTGATTTTCATGAAGCTCAGAGGGGCATGCAAGGGAGACACTTGGTAGGTTTAGGAGGAAGAAGCTCCATCGGGCACCAAGGTCAGCCTGACTCACTGCCACCTAGCTATGTGGTTTTGAGCACTTGACTCATCATGTTCTCTGAGCCTCAATTACCTTAAGTATAAAACTGCAATCCCCCGGCATTCCAGTGAGGAAGAGTGAGCACATTGTGACACTTAACTATCTTGTCTTGGGTGACCAGAGAATTAGGAGTTCCAGAGGACCAGACACAGGAAGCAAAGAGCAGGTGAAGGCCACAGATGGCCTGGGTTTTGGGCTGTTTTCCTAGGAGAGACCTGCTCAGAGGTCTGCTTCAGATCTCTCTCCGTCTCTGTCTCTCTCATCTGTGGAAGGACAGGTAGAAGGCAGTGTGGAGGACAGGGGAGATGGATGCATGGAAAAGCTGATGTCTTTTGCTACCATGGGCTTCCAGGGTCACTGAGCCCTGGGAGGGATCCTGAGAATTGCAGGAGGCAGTCAAATCAGGGGCCAAGTCTCTTGGCAGATATTTGGCTTCATCCGTTAGAGTTCTCTCTCCTCCCTAAGGGATCCCTAATCCTCATGGGGCTGGAGGAGGTGTGATTACCAGGCAAAAATGCCAGGCATGTGTGATAATGGAGATTGCTTAATGCAACTCTAGGATTGGGGGGAAGGCATAGTTAAGCAGTGCCCAGCCAGGATCTGTGTGCTGGGCAGGGGCGCATGCTCTAGGCACCCTAGCAGACACAGTTAGGGAAGAGGACTCCAAAGTCACCAAGCTGGCCTCTCTCATGGCATTTCATCTCGCTCTCCTGTGTCATGGCACAAATACCCATCCTGCCCTTCGCTCCTCTAAGGAAGTCACTGAAGGACTTCTCTGTCTCTTCAGATGGAGAGACTGAGACCTAAGCAGAAATTCTTCCTGAAGAACCTTTTTTGGGATCCATCTTTTTGTGTGTGGAGACAGGGGGAATGGAGGGGCTCTTGGAAGCCAGACCATCAGATGATCCTTGGGTTGGGGAGGGCAGTTCTGTGGGGGTGAGTCCAGCCTGGCTCCCTCTGCTTGCCTCATGCCTCTGCCTAGCCCCAGATGGGTCAACCCACCCAAAATCACAGCTGCTGAACCCCCCTCTGCTGAGCCCCTCTCTGCTCAACCCCTCTCTGCTGAGCCTCTCACTGGTGAACCCTTCATGGCTGACTCCAGGAACCCTCCTTTGGGAAACCTTCCTTGATGTCCAGTGGACAGAGTAAAGTCCTGCCCTGAGCACCCTTGGGACTCTGTTGAATGCTCAGTCACCATCACAGAGCCTCCTTAGTGGGTGCTGCTCGACCAGGACCAGGCTCCTCTTTATCACAGACACAGACACATGGCAGGGCTCCCTCTCTCCTCACCCCACCTACTACTGTCGTTGCCCTGTCCACGGACACCTCAGTCACCAAACCTGAGCTGGGGAGGTCTAAACTGTTGGTTTGGGGTGTGGCTCATTAAACCTGGCGCCTTTCCTGTGGCCCTTGATAAGGGTGATCCTGAGTGCTTATCTCACATTTTCTGTTTGGGGACTCTTGACGTCTTAGAGTCCCTCTCAAAGTCCCTCCTCTCTGCAGAACACTCAGTGATAAGCACAGTACACACCCACCTCCCTGTGGTCTGCTCGCTTTCAGGACACTTGAGACACTTGGTGTCAACACCATCCCTGGGCCCTGCCTGTCCCAACACTGAAAGGACCTGGGTATGATTAATAATTACATTAGTAATATATTAGTGCAATTAATAATTACATGGGGACAATTGTGCACACAACCACACAGTTCAGTGTTGACCTCCCAGCTGCCTGGGGTGTAAGCTCATGATCTCAGATGCTTCTTGGATGACCCTGTGTGGAGTGGAGCAGCCAGAGAAGTTTGGGGGGCAGGATGATTAAAGTTTGAACCCAGGAGAAAGGTGGTGAAGAGGGGGAGGGGATATTCCAGGTGGGGTACAGCTGGGTGGGGAGGGAAAGGAGCCTGGAGAGTCTGGGGTTGATAGAGAGGATAAAGATGTCAGACTTAGAGCCTAAAGGCTTTGAATATCAGGCCTAGGAGTTTAAGCTTCCTCTGAATGCTGGGAAGCTGCTGAGGGCTTTACTGCATGGCGGTGGTGGGACCAAGCTATGTCCAGAACACAGAGCAACAGCATGGAGAGTCAATAAGAGAGACGAGGCCACCTTCAGAGCTGGGGCCATGCAGAAGAGGGCGGGCAAGACATGGCCTATGATTGAGTGGTACAGCCTGGGAAGGTGGCACTGAAGTTACCTGCTTGTGGCTGACACAGAGCACCTGACCAACAGCAGCTGATGAGAGAGGAAAGTTTTAGTTTGGTTTTCAGTCTCAAGCTTCATGCGAGCAGGTCACAGAGTGGCATGAGCAGAGGCTGGACATCACCTCGGCCACAGCCAGTGGAACAGCACAGCATGAGATTGGGAAGGGGGAGCTGGTTCTAGCACCCCTAAACCTGCCCCAACAGCACACCTCATTCACCAATTACTACCAGCTGGCGACAAAACATTCAGAACCCCAGTTTATGGGGGACACGTGACTCAAAGCACCACAGTTGTACTGGATCCAAGTTATCTCATCTCCCCTACTTCTGGACAGGCAGAGATGGGCCTGGGACAGCCTTCCCCTCTGTTTGCTCCTCTGGAAGCCCTGGAGGCTGCAACTCTCCCAGAACGGTCTAGAAAACATCACTATCTCATGATGAAGGTTTCCTCTGCCCTCCTGCCTTGGCAAACCATGTAGGAGGGGCCTCACCCTGAGGCAGTGCCAAGCCTTTGTTTGGGCTCTGGCCATGATTAGACCCACTGCCCATTGTTTCCCTTGCTGTCAGTGACCTTGGGCCAGCTGGAAGGGGCTGCCTGGCTCCTGCAGGCCAGCCACCCCCAAGTGCCCTGTGGAAGTCAGCCAGGCTGTTCTCTGTCTACTGATGGTCCTGAGAAGGCTCTTTCCCTGAGATTTGGTGTCCTCACTGGGTACTCAAGGTCTGGGACCCTCCTATGGCCATTTGGGCTTTCAGAGAGCATTAAGAGAAGTGCTTATTGCCTGAGGACACAGAGTCTCCATCGGGTGAGAGAGTATGCCTCCAACCCAGCATGGAGATCCATCTCCCCTTTTAGCTGGTGTGGGGCCCTGAGAGCTCTCTGGATCTGTGGGCAGGCTCAAGCCTGTTGGCCTGTTGCTATCACTCTGGGTTTTGAGGGTTCTTTTGCCCTTGCTGCATGGCTGCCTGGTATATATTACAGGTATATTTTTGACCCACTCTGTCAGTAGTGGCACCTGTGATAGCTTAAAAAACAATGGGCTGGGGACGTAGCTCAGTTGGTAGAGTGCTTGTCTAGCATCCACGAAGCCCTGGTTTAGACCCTCAGGACTTCATAAATCAGGCATAGTGGTACATCCTTGTAATCCTTGGGCACTGGGCAGAAGGTGGCCACTGGGAGCCAATGTAGCATGAACCCTGGACAGAGGCACTTGGCCTACATGGTCACTCTAACTTGTTCCACCCACATAGAACTCCAAAAGGTCCTTCTCACTGGGCCTCATTTTCTCACCTGTAAGCCTAAGGACTGTGATGCAGCAGGTGGGAGACAGGAGAGGAGAGGAGAGGAGAGGAGAGGAGAGGAGAGGAGAGGGGAGGAGAGGGGAGGGGAGGGGAGGAGTGGAGAGGAGAGGAGAGGGGTGGAGAGGAGAGGATCCCTGATCATCCCAGGCCTGCCAGATGGCCACAGAGGAACCCTGCTGAGCCTGGCTAGCCTTCCAACAAACTGGCCAGGCCTGGTGCTCCTGACGGACTCTGTGACCCTCAAGAGGTGAAAGCTGGAGGATCAGGAGTTCGAGGTCAACCTTGGCTACACAGTAAGTTCAAGGTTAGCCTAGGTTACCTACGAACCTATCTCAAAACAACAAAACAGTTGCAAAACACACAGGTGAAATAATCTCTGTGCCTGGTTTGCGGCTCCTGCAGTGGCAAGAAGGGCAGCACACACTGCCCTCAGTGTGAGACAAAGCGTAGAGATTTGGACAGCGCTGGCACCTAGAAGGGCCCAGTGACAGTCGGCCTAGATCCTGAGAACTGCATGGGGCATGAGGGGCTGCAGCAAGTAGTCTCCCTGAGATTCAAGCGCAGCCATGCTTGTGTGGGATGCTGTGATAGAGTGAGGCTGCTGGACCAACTCCTGAAGACTGGGGCCTGTCCTGCCTGCTCCCCTAAACCCTCTCGTGAGTAGCACGTCCTTCATTCTCCCCTCAACAGCTCTCATGAGTCCAGCCGGTGAATGCCCATATAGCCCATCCTTCCCTGTGCTGGATTTTGGCTCCGGCTTGGGAAATGAGGTGATGGATGTCACATTTGGACCCCCATCCTCAGCCATGATCACTTCTGAGGATGACACTGAAGACCACAGTGGCAAGTGCTGTGTGTGCCTTCAAAGGTCCTAGTGACAGATAACACTGAGTCTCAGAGAGCTCACTGACGTAATGGCCATCTCTCTTCCTTGCTCTCTGCCTCCTGAAAAGAGGCTGAAGCTTTGGGAGGTTCCCACAGCCCAGGGAGGGTGGGGCTTCCTGCATCCCCTCCTCGCCTGTCTCCCTTGCCTTCCTGAGGCTCTGGGGGCTTTGGAGTATCTGGAGTGTATTGACTCTGCACCCGTGAGCTATTGTGTGGAGCCTGGCCTTTCCTTCAATTCAGCCCAGGCCCCCAGAGTGTGCAGCGCAGAGTGATGGGTCAGCAGCCCACAGGCCCAGAAGGAAGCCAGCCAACTGAGGTAGGTAGTGACCAGCTCAGTCACCTCCTGCCAATTCTGGTTCCTATTGCCCACAACCCATCCTGGAAAATGCCAAACGCTTTTCCCTTCATCCCGGGATTTATTTATTTAATGATTTTCCATTTCCTTTTCTGGAAAACTGTCAGGGTCTTAGAAGTTGTTTTCACCACAAGGGAGGATGGGAATAGGTGGGTGTATCCCCAGGAAGGCTGAGAACCAGGTCCCATGGATCCTGGCTATGCTTACCCTGACATCCCCACAGGCCACTTGATGACTGTCATTACGATGTGCCTCTTCAGAAGAAGGAGCCCTGGGCTGGAAGGCCCGCATACATTAGGGAGGGGGCCGCAGAGATCCTCCACTTACAGGCAGGCTCACACATGGAGACACAGGACATGCTGGGAAGCATGTCACCGGTCTCTTTCTCAGTGTCAGACCAGCTGTGAGAGAGGGGCCTGATGGGAATCCCCTTTCTTTTTCTAGACTGGAAACCCACCCCCACCCCTCCTTCTGCTCGGACCGCCTTCTCCCCACACTCCCCTCCCTTCCTTGACATAAACAAACCCGTCTGCCATATTCCCTCCTCCAGGAAGCCTTTCTTGATTACTGGGAAGAGGTGGGGCTCTTCCGCTGCCCACAGACCCACGTAGCCCCTTCCTGTCCTTAGGTCTGGGTCCCAGGCACCCTCCTATGAGCCCCCAGACCACATGCTGGAGCATCACAGAACTCCCTTCTGTCCCTTGTCACGAGCACCTAGACCAGCTGGTGTCTGAACCAGTGCATGATAGTAGTAGTCCTCTGGGCACAGACCCTAGTACTGACTCAGGCACAGTGTTATCGGAACCATTTCTGCACCAAGGGCTCATCCTATGCACTGGGCCAGAGTTCCTCTGATGTGCTCTGGCTTTTCACGTCTGGTCTGTTCCCTGGCAGCCAGAATTAGGGAAAAGCCTTTCTGTTGACAACAAGGAATTGCCTTGTTTTATTTCAGAGCGAGAGCTGATAAATAGCTCTTTCTCATCTTGCCTTAGCTAACAGGAAGTTCAGATGGCAAGAGATGCTCTGTTGCATTCTCCCTCTGGTACCATAAGTAGCTCCCCGACCTAGACTGTGGCTAGGAGTTTCCAGATAATTCCTCCCCTTACCTCCCAAGACGTGGTCCTGGGACTACCAGCATTGGCATTCCCTGAGAGCTTGTTAGAAACGCAGTCTTCTTAGGAGACCTTACCCAGCTCTAATGAATTAGAAACTGCATCTTAAGAAGGTCCCAGGGAATTTATGTTCTATGAAAAGCTAAGTGCTGGGAACTCCTCAGATGTTTCTGGAACAGATGTGGAAGGTCTATGCTTCTCTTTCCTTCCTGACTTGGGCCTCCCAGCACCCCTTTCCAGGTCCCAACTTACCCTCAAAACAAGCCTTGGCCTCAGTCCTCACTCTGGTAAGGCCAGCTTACTGAGGGCTGTGGGGCTCTTTCTTTGTGGTCTTTGTGGTGGTCTCTGAGATCCTTTAGAGGAGGACCAAGGTTGCCTTCCTAGGCTAGCTTAGGACCTACACTGTCACTAATAACAAGAGTGTCCTGAACAGCTGCATTCCAAGAAACCAAGTCCTTGAGTCCTCACTTCTGCTCCAGACAGCTGTCACTGGATAGGAGTGGTGCAGAGCATGCTGGGTGATCTAGAGGAGCAACTCAAAGCTGCCCTGTAATGGGACAGGTCTGGGAAGAAAAGAAATCTGTCATAGGACAAGGTTCATCAATGGGCTTCTAGGTCTGATAACAATTCATAGTCCATGGTCTAAGGCCTGCCTCCTCCAGGAAGGCCTCTGTGACTTCGGCCTCACTGACCAGCCTTTCCCCAGCAGCATATGGCATGCCTTGGGCTCCAGCCACTATTTATAAGATTGGGCCTCTAATAGCCTGAAGACCAAGGTCAGGGGCTGTCTTGAGACTCCAGTGATGAAAACAGCATGTGATACAGGCTGGGCAGCTCCCTCCCTCCTCACCGCTGGCTCCCAAACTGGCCACTTGTAGGACTTCAGGGGCTTGGGCACCAAGGGCTTCTCCCACGGCCTGGCTGCTGCAGTGCCACACTTTTCTTCCTTTACTGGCTGGCACCTCCTCAGCACCCCCACTCTGGCTTCCTGAGTCCCAGGCCTTGTGACTTCTGTGTGCCAGCTCCGGCTCTCTGAGGTCCCATTGATGTCACCCACTGTGGTTTCCAGGGAAGAAGGGATGGGACTTGCCTGTCAAGTGCAGCAGCAACCCCTTCCCGCTATGCCAAGCTTCCTGCATATGACATTTGGGAAATCACTTGAGCCTGTGGCCTCAGTTTACCTTAGAGCAGTGGCATGAGAGAAGGCCCTGCTGCTCATGTGCCCTACACCTTGGGAGTTCAGAGGTGCTCCACACAGATGACTGGAGAGTCCTGGAGCAGGTGGCAGAGGGCTCCTAGGAGGTGACTTCCCAGGACCTGCAGGCCAGAGCTGGAAAAAAGACTAGTACAAAGCAGGATGGACGTATGGCCGTGCTGGGCTGAGGCCACAGCAGGGGGCCGTGTCATCATTTTCTCATTAGGTGAGACAGTGATCTGCCTGTGTGAGATGATCTTGCTGGCCCTGTGGGCTCCAGGAATGTTGGCTTCACATGAATAGAATCAATCCCCAGACATACCCTGAGGGAGGGGTCTGTGAAGGGACAGGGCAGGGGCAGGCCCCGCTCACCTGGTCTCCCACCCACACAGTGCGCATCCCACCAGCTCAGCCCACAGCTCCAGAATGCCTGAGAAGACAGGAGTAAACAAGGGGGTCTCACAGGTAGCCCTGTCCCGGCTCTGCTCTTACAGGCCCAACACACACCTCTAACACTGCTCGGTGGGCTGGAAATGACTCATGACTCGTTCCATTCAGTTTTGAGAATGTTCCTGGGCTGTCCTGCCTGCTGGGCATGCTTCCTTCCTCGCTATGAGCCTTGAGCAGCCAGGGTGCAGGGCGCTGTTCAGAGATAAAGAGAGATTAGCACACACATGGCGGTGTCCACAAGAGGACCATGGAACAGCGTGACTCCAGAAAGGCCACTGCTTCGTTCCTCTTTCCTTTGTTCTCCCTTCCACCATTAACTCAGCTCCATCCCTCCAAGATGAGCTGCACAGATGCCAATCCTGTGAGTCCTTGGAGGGGACAGGAGACAGGACAGAGGTTCAGGGGGCAGCAGGGTGCCAGGCGCAGGGCCACAATGCATGGGAGATGGCATGTTGGTGGCCACAAAATATGTCCTTTCTCTGTGTGTTTCAGTGGATCTGTGTATGCATGCACATGTATACTTACATGTGATGCACATGTGTGCTCACATGCATGTGAAAGTAGTATCCCCTGTGTATGTATGTGATGTATGTGCCCGTGCACGTCAGGGAGGGAAGAGGACGCCCAGGCTTGCATTGTGGCCTGTGTAGCAGTGTTGGGACTTGGATCTGTGCTGAGAGAGTCCAAAGTCAGGAACACCAGTTCCAGGGAGCTTGTTTGAGGAGTCAGCCCTGCATCGATGCATGAAGCCACTGGTGTCACTCCTGGCTGTTGGCAGGTGTGGCAGAAGGAGGGAGATGACCAGCATTTTCCTGGACTCTGGGTTCTTTGACAGAGGAATGTTGTCCAGGCTCTAATGCCTGCTGGCAACCCGTGTGACCAGGCTTTCCCAGCAGCACATCTGCTCTGTCCACTGACACCTGCTGGGCTTTGCAGGAAACCCGGAAACGCCAAAGAAGCTGGAGAGGCTTTGGCCCTCAGTTGCTCATGCAGCAGTGCCTAGAGAAGCCTCCAGAAAATCCCACTGGGCCAAGAGGCACAGGGGTGGTGTCTTGCAATTGAAGGGATTCTGAGCAGGCCACAGAACTAGAAGTGACTGAGGCAGTCAGATTCCACAGGAGACTGGGACCCAGCACCAGATCACAGGGCTTAGCCCAGGGGGGGTCAGCAGTGGGGTGGATCTTGACAGAGAGACACTGCTAAGGCATGGGCTGGCTAGGAGCACCTGAACATGGCCTTTGGGCAGAGGTGAGAGTGGGGAGGTAGGAGAGCATGAGAACCTCCAAGTGGACTAGGCAGCCAGGAGCAGGTAGAGGGGCTACAAGGCTGAGCTACAGGCTGAAGGTAAAGGACTCTGCATTGGCTTCCCAGGCCTTGTGGTTTCTTGCAAGGGAGACACTCTCTGACCCCTTGCTACGGTATGAGGAGAAGGGTCTGGTCAAGGAGGGAAGTGGAGGAGATTGGATGTGGCTAGCAAACCATACTGGACAGAAGGCTGGACTCCAGTGTGGCTCCACCCTGATCCACTCAAAGCCCCTAGCATGTTCTCTCTCCTCTCTGAGCCTTAAAGGCCTCAGAGCAGATGGTAGCTCTATCCCTGCTCCCAGCCTTAATGCTTTATAAAACAACAAATCAGAAGACAGGAGATGTTCAAGAGACCAGAGCAGGAGCAGAGAGGAAAGCTGCCAGGCCCGGGCAAGAGGAAGAATGCGGGGCAAGGAGGTGCTCCCAGTCCACTTACACACATGGCACTTCCTCCCAGGGCTCCAACAGAGCAGTGGCTGTGCCCAACGAGTCCCTGTCCTGCCCTGCCCTCTTCAAGGGTGTGGTCTAGCTGCACAGATGCCATTGGCAGCCTTCTGCAAGTGAGGGATGCCACCCTCCCGGGCCAGCAGGGATTCCCACTCACAGGGCAGGGCTGGGGAAAGTGTGACTATACTTCTCTTTAGAGGCTCTTGCCAGCCGCAGGCCAATTGGGGTGGAAGTTGGGGTAAGCCTGTCTCCTCAGGCACCCTTTGTGGATCTGACTCTAGAATCTACTTTCATCCCTGGATGTGGTTCAGGGATCAAAACCTGGAAGACTCCATCAGGCTTTTTGCCGTCCTGTTCTAATGCCTTATCCTCTATAGCGCTCAGCGGCAGTCAGGGCCAGAGAGTTGCTGGTAAAGCATCAAAACAGAAAATCCCACTGTTCTGAACTAAACTAGGCGTAACAAGAAGTATGACTGTAGCTCAGGGAAGGCAGCAGAGGGAGTGAGAGTCGGGGTGGGTACAGGGAGGGGAGACTTGCGTGAGAGGCAGTAGCCTAGAAAATTCTTCAATTGTTCTGTTCCTGGTGAATCATTGGTGGTCTGCTAAGTCTGTTTTTGATTGAAGAGAATCATGTGATGCTTAAGCATTCAGGAGCTGCCTGTCAGACAGGGAGCTTTCTCCCTTGACATGCTGAGAGAGGTGAGTATCCTTCCCTTGAAAACAGGGCAGCAAGGGGCAGATGCTTCTTGGATCCTCCATCATGCTTAACTCTGTGCTCAGCAGTTCTGGAGATCCAGCCTCACCCTGGGGGCAATGTGTAAGAAGAGTCCAGGGTGCATTAGAGGGTCAGCAGGAGCAGGAAGGCCAGGTACTGGAAAGTGAGGGAATGTGAGGACCCTTGGCAGGAATGATAAACTGGGGCATGAGTGTGTAAGCCAAGGACGGTGGACTTGAAGCCATTCTGGACAGAGCAGGGAGTGTGGGAACTGGGTGGAGGGGTGGAAAGTCCCAGAAAGTCCTGTGCTCTTATTCTGAGATCTCTTGGCTCCCCAAGCCTTAGAGGATGGCTCCAGACTGCCACCTCTGGCCAAGGACTCCTGGAAAGCTAGTGAGCCAGGGCTGGCAGGACCTAGATCAAACCCGGGAGTGGAGGGTAAGCAGGTGTCCCATGGGGAAGCACTCAGGGCTGGAAGGCTCGGTCTGTGGGCCAGGATTTTCTTGGAAGGGAGATCTCTGATTTTGACCACCACATCTTAGGCCGCTCTGGAGATTGCATTCTGTCTCTCCACTCTCCATCTTTGCTCTTGGTTCCAATTCAGGAAAACTGGAGCCATTGTAGAAAACTCATCCAAGCTGATGGTGACTGGGGAGTCACCATATCTGTCCAATCCCTCTCTTACCCTACAATCCATCTTCATGGTGGGCCTCTTGGAAGGAATGAAGTCATCATTTTCCCTGACCTAGTCAGTGGGAGAGAAATATCTTTTAGTCCAGAGGAAGGAGCTACCTCCTCAGCCCTTCTACACGCATGTAGCAAGATCTTCTAGCTGGACCACACCCACGCTGTCTCCTCTCACACAGCCCAAGGTCCCACCCTTGGAGGGGGGAATGCACGGGCTACCCCCTTCTATGTAGGGAGTGAGGTTCTCCCACGAGTCCCTGACCATTCTGAGGACAGCCAGCTCTCTGACTAGCATGTGGGCCTATGTGGGCCTCGCTACGTATGTCAGGAGTGAGACCATCTGGAAAAGCACTTTCTGGAATGAGTTGCTGCCAGTAAAGCCTGAGTGGCCTCAGCCCTGCCTGGACTTGGGAGCTAGGAGAAGAGGGCATGCCTTATTTAGCCTGGCTCGGGTTTGTGAGCTATGCCGCTGTGCACAGGAGGGACCCCAGAGCCAGCTAAGGGCACAGGGACACTCTGGAGGGGCAGTGGGGCACTGGACCTGCAGCTGAGTTCCCAGGGCTATTTGGGCTGCAGGGGGCTATGGCCTCTGCTCTGCACGCCCACCTTAGCCTGCTGCTGTCCTTTCTCCCACCTTTTGTTCTACAATAATTATGGAGAGGTGCTAGGGGTGTCCCTCGGCTCCTGCCCACCCTGAGGCCTGCCAACTAGGCCAGGAAGCCTGTCCTGGGACTCTGCCTTGGTGGGGTGCTTGAGGTGTTGTGGGGTGTGCTCTAGGATCAAAATTAAGCAGTGGGGCATTTGAGTCCCAATTCCCCCTTCCTTTGCATATCACTGACCACCACTCAGGGCCTCAGAAAGGCACTTTCTCCCGCCAGTTCACCTGGATTGTGACAGGCTAATGAGAGGAGTGGAGGGTGGGAGACCTTCCCCAAGCCTGGAGCTCCAGTCAGTAACTCTCTGCATTTCTCCTGAAAATATCCAAGTGAGGGCCACATAGGCCCCGTGGCATTGTGGGAGGTAGTGTTTCTGACAATGCCTACATTCTGAAAGCACCTCCCAGGGTTGGCATCGCCTTGCACACAGGGATACAGTCAGTGTCACAGATCCGTCCAGCCATAGGTCTACACAGAGCCTCTGAGCAGAAGTGGAGGAAAAGGAGCTGGTCTCTGGCTCGTGGCTATGCACCCAGAATCCAGAGCAGTGTCCGGCATCTTAGCTGTCCTTAGAAAATCCCTGTGGAATACATTAGTAATTCCCAGGGGGTTCTCACCCAGCCACATAGTAGCGCACCATGCACCTTTAGCTACACAGATCTGGCCTGTAGGCCTTGTCACACACTCTTAGGGCACTCACAGGTTCATAGGCCATGTCACACTCTTTAGGGCACTCACAGGTCCATGAGAGCTCATATTTCTCACCCAGTTTTGCTGCATGGCCCTTGTGTGTGTGTGTGAGGGGAGCACTCTCCCTACTGCTGTCCTGGAGTTCTCTTAGCTGGGTCTCTGAAACTGCTAGCATCACCCCTGCAGATGGAACTCTGGTCAGAAGCCTCTGGAACTGAGGTATGAGCTCCTCACAGGGTTATATCATTGCTGGGCACTGGCCAGGGGCAAGGAGCTGCCCCAGAGTAAAGGATGTGGAGGAGGTTCCAGAGGGGGGGGGTGCAGGGGACAGATTCCCTTTCTAGGGGGTTAATAAGCCTCTGATTACCTCTGGTTCCCCAGGCAGAAAGGGCTTGCTGGCTTCCATATTCTTATACTGCATTGGGCCACTCCCCTCCTGGACTTATAGGTACTTAGGTACATGTGGCTGAATGTAGCTCCCAGCCAGCCACCTGCTCCCAGTAAACACATACCACGTGATTCCTCATAGTTCACCCTGAGTGCCAGGGCTACTGCACTGGGCAGAAGGTGGCCACTGGGAACCAATGAACGATGGACCCTGGACAGAAGGCACTTGGCCTACATGGTCACTCTAACTTGTCCCACCCACATAGAACTCCCAAAGGTCCTTCTCGCTGGGCCTCAGTTTCTCACCTGTAAGCCTAAGGACTGTGATGCAGCGGGTGGGAGAGGAGAGGAGAAGAGAGGGGAGGGGAGGGGAGGAGAGGGGAGGGAAGGAGAGAAAAAGGGAGGGGAGGTGGGGAAGAGAAAGGAAGGGAGGGGAGGGGAGGAGACCTCATCATCCCAGGCCTGCCTGATGGCCACAGAGGAACCCTGCTGAGCCTCCCACAAACTGGCCAGGCCTGGGGCTCCTGACGGACTCTGTGGCCCTCAAGTGCACAGAGCACAAGGTCGACCATGGGGGTCTGCAGCATTGCTTCTCCTCCCATGCTGCTTGGGACACCCCATCTGTCACCTAGCTCTCACTTCCATACCTTGGCTCCGGTCTAGCCCCTATGCAAGTAGTCTACCACTGGGCTACATCTCTAGCCCTCCCTCCTCCTCCTCTGTCTCTGGCTGGACACCTTTCTCTTTCCCATTCACCCTTGCTCAGCGTTTACCCCCTGCTACCTAGTCTTTCACCCCGTCTCCCTGTTTTATCTGTTCTCCTCCAGCCTGCATGCCTCTTTTTCTCCTCCTCAGTTTCAGCTGCCATTCCATCTCCCTCGTCACCTGCCAGCTGCATTGCCTAGGAGGAAAATCCCGAAGTGTCCTCATCTCAGAGGACCAACCTGGCCTCAAATCACTGGCTCTCATTGTACTAAACTTTAGGGCTTCTGCTAGGGGTAAAGGGAATGAGTTCTTCCCAACAACTTTGTCTGACTCAGGCTTGTTCTTAACTGAAACATGGTAGGTGAGCCTTGGACATCCTCTATGCTGCCATCAACTGAGGCCCAGCTGGCCAGGGGACATCCTGAAAGTGACTCTCAGTGGCTCAGCCCAGGCCAGGGTGCTGAAGGCCTTTTGGATTCCTCTTAGGGCTGCAGACTTCAGATTAATGCTACTACTAGGGGTGGGATGGTGCAGGAAGGCGGAGGATACTCGTGTCTGCCTGCCTCCCGGGAGGGCAACGTCCAGCCCACAGAACCCAGCCCACGCCCATTCTGCCCCCTCTGGAGTGCCTAGCTCTGCCCTTAAGCACCCCTTGAGCTTTGCAGGCTGGGCGGGCCACCTGGATTTCTTGGCCACCCCCCCCCCACCCAAGGGCCAGCTTGGAAGAATTTCCCAAAGCCTATTAGAGCAACGGCTGCCTCCTGCCTGGCTCTCTGGGCTGGGCAGGGCTAAGGGCTGAGTGAGCAAGGGAGGTGGGAGGAGGAAGGAAAAAGTTGGCAGACCGACAGCATAACCCTGTCTGCATCCATCGCTGAGAGGAGGTCCGTGTGGTGTGGGGCGGGCCAGGAGCAAGGAGAGGCCTTCCTCCCTTTGTGCTCCCCCCACCCCCCAGCCCTATAAATAGGCCCAGCCCAGGCTGTGGCTCAGCCCTCAGAGGGAGTTGAGCACCAGACAGCCAGCAGTCAAGCAGAGCCCCCTGCCAGCATGGCCAGCGAGTTCAAGAAGAAGATCTTCTGGAGGGCCGTGGTGGCCGAGTTCCTAGCCATGATCCTTTTTGTCTTCATCAGCATTGGCTCTGCCTTGGGCTTCAATTACCCACTGGGAGGAAATCAGACAGCAGTCCAGGACAACGTGAAGGTGTCTCTGGCCTTCGGGTTGAGCATCGCCACGCTGGCCCAGAGCGTGGGCCACATCAGCGGTGCCCACCTCAACCCAGCTGTCACTCTGGGTCTCCTGCTCAGCTGTCAGATCAGCATCCTCCGGGCCATCCTGTATATCATCGCCCAGTGCGTGGGGGCCATCGTCGCCACAGCCATGCTCTCAGGCATCACCTCCTCCCTGCCCGGGAACTCACTGGGCCGCAACGACGTGAGTGGGGGTATTCCAGGTTTGGGGGAGGGCTGTAGAATGGGACAGAGAGGGTGCTGGTTCCATCCTTTGCCCATTGTACAGATGAGGATACTGAGGAACAGAGAGGACAAGGGGTTACTCAGGTCATGTCCAGAGCTGCAGTTGGATGGAAGTCAGCTGCGCTGAAGCCCAGGACCTGTTTTCTGCCAGGTGCCATAGGCATGGGAGGGCCAGAGAACAGGTGCTGTGCCGAAATGTCCCTTCAGAGCATCTGTAGCCAGGAATGAAATCCACTGGAGGTCTCGGCCTTCCTCAGCCCTGCCTGCCTGGACCACCTGCTTCCTTCTCTGCAGCCTTCACCTTGGGTGTGTGCCACCTGCTGTCCCCAGTCCCCTGCACCAGATAGCTGCACACCCGCAGTCAGTTCTGCAAGTGTGGAGCACAGTTCCCTTAGGGAATTGCTTGGGTCTCAGGGCAACCTCCCACACTCACCCAGGATGCCAAAACAACGTCTGCAGGGAGTTGGGCAAGAACCCCTTCCCACCTCGGTGAACCTGATGCAGACGAGGGAGAAGAAACCCATTCTGAAGTTGTTGGAAGACTTTTCCCGACTAACAGTGCAGTAGAAGGGCCGTTCCCATAGTCCTTGGCTACTGAATGATGTGGCCTGTGTGCTTGTTGTGTGTGGAGGTGGAGAGGTGTGCACGTGTCTGCCGGAGTGGGTTCCTTAGCTTGTAGAAGGTGTGTGTGTTTGGCAGTGGTTTGAGAGTGTGGGGCTGAGTGTGTAGCCACCAGTGTCCACTGCTCCTGCTTTGAATAATGAGCAGATGCTGGCAGACGTGTGGCAATTGCTCAAAATAATTGCTCCCGGGCTTCTGAGCACAGCCAAGTGGTCTTTGGCGGCAGCTGCCTGGTCACAGATCTGGCCTTTTTCAGCTCCTCAACCAAATGCAACACTGAGTGCACTTGTCCCCAGTGGGGAACCGTTTGGTGGAAGGGGTTGAGTAATGTTGGAGGACATTCGAGAGAACATGCAGGCTCCCTTAGTAGAGGCCGAGGGGTGGAACCAGGTCTAGGGGAAGGAGACTGGGTGGGCCCTGATAGACCAGGCGTGGGGGACAGAAGCCAGGGAGCCAGCCCAGGATTCTTTGAAAACCTGGTGAGCATGCTGTGGGTGAGCATAGTCCTCTCATTTCCCAGCCAAAGTTTGGGTCCTGGAGATGCAGGCGGGAGGCGAGGTGAAAGTCTGGTGCAGAGGGCAAGCTGGCATGGCCTTGCTGCTGGGACCAGTACTTCTTGTGTCATAGTGACACCCCAAGAACCCACTTTCAAGCCAACTCCTGCTCAGCCGAAGGTTGAAGATTAGCTCTGTGGTTGGAATTTAGACTTTAGCTGGGGAAGATGTGGCTGTGGCAGGTGTTAAGAACAGACCTGGACAGGCTCTGTCCCCTCAGCTCTCAGTCTCTTTTGCAGGAGCAGGGCCAGGTGTCCTCAGTGAATTCCCGTGGGCAGTGTCAAGTTCCCACTTGGGTGTAGAGAGGTAGGGTGGAGGTGGGGGAAGATCCCCATAGGAGCATTTCAAGCCCTCTGGTCCCTGCTTGTCCCTCCCAACCTCAGGGACAGGTAGAATCTATGCACCTGCTGGCAAAAGCTTTGCTCTCTTGTGTGTGCATCCAAGGCAGAAGGAACATCTGGACCTGCCACATCTGCTTTGGTTCCCTTCTCCAGTCTGGCCTCCATCTTCCAGAGTTGCCCCCAATATCTGGCTCAGTCAAGGTTGCAGAAGGAAGAGAAAGGAGCAGGCTAGCGTGGAGCTAGCCTTGGGGAAGGAAGGAGAGAAGAACTCTCTAGGATTGAGTTGTATTTGACGCTGGCTGGCTGAGTTTCCTCAGAGCTGAGCATCCTGAGGTTCAAGAGAGACCCTGGCTCTTGTGACCTGAATCCTATTAACTAATGTTAGTGGCTTGAGCTTATGACTCATCCCTGGAGGGCTTGGCTTACAGAAGCCACAGAGGCAGTGCTGTGTGGAGGAGAACGATAATTATGGCGAGGCCCCCACTGTCCCTTCTAAACAATGGACATTTGGTAATCCAGATATAAGTCTGGGCTTAGAAACAGAGGTGTCCTGCCTACCCAAAGGGCTCCCCTCAGACACTTGCCCTGGGGTTTGGAGGGGCTAGGAGAGGCCTTAATGCCTTAGAGGGTCAGATAAGCCAATGCAGCAGTGGTCACTTCTTTCTTCTTATCTCTGGAGATGGTTACCATAGCCCCTCTGTTCTCAGCTGTTCCCTAGGGCCCTTCCAAAACCTGGGTGGGGTGAGTCGTTGGCATGGAGATTTCCAAAGAAAATAGGGGGAAAAGAGGCAGGAAGTGGTTGGTGAGTCAAGGGGTGTCCCCCAGAGACATGGTAGGGACAACTTTCTCTTGACTGAGTCAGGGCTCAGGCTACGCCCTGGAGAGACCACAGGTCTCTTTCCAGCCAATTGGTCCCTGCTAGATCTAAGATCCAGACCCTAGTTTTCACCCAGGGCTAGAGGTCCTGAGGCTGAGATGGGGACCTAGCCTGTCCCCTCCCTGGTTCAGCATCATCACTGAGTGTGACTCTCCACAACTGACAGGGCTTAGTGGCCCTTGTTCCCATCTGTGAATGGGACACAGAAGGGTGTGGTTGGCTTTGAAAAGTGGGGGATGCTGGGGCCTTGGACGCTTGGCGTTCGATTGCTGTTTTCATTCTTCCCCCTTCTGGCTGGCATCCGTCATCCTGCACACGCTCTTGGGGCTGTTGCGTTCTGAGGGTAAGGTTGGGTCAGCCAGCCCACAGATAAGCCATATGCACAGCTGCTTGTGATATGAGGCAAGAGGCAGGTAAGATAAGAAGTGTCAGAGTGGGACTGGAAGGGTGGGAGGGTCCGGAGTGCTTCCAGGAGGTGATGTTCTGAGAGCCCCATGGGAGTGGCAAGAGAGCCAGAGAGGCCTGAGGGGTTCACTGGGCATGGCCAGACTAGGATCATAGTGGAGGCTGGGACTTGGGCTGGAGTCTGGCCCATGTGGAGGGAGCTGTTTGCAGCTCTAGCCATTGGAGGGCTCAGGCAGGAGGCACATTTTCCCTCTCTGAGGTCCTCTTAGCCCTGCTGGTTCAGGGCCCAACTGCTTTCTTTAGAAAATGCTACACTTGACCTCAGCCCTGAGTGTTCCCTCTTCCCTAAATCTCTGTGTCTCGGTTCCCCCCCCCCAGATGTGAGGGAAGAGGCTGCTCCATGCCAGCAGACCTCTGCCTCCTGCAGGGATTGGGGCTGCTTGGGGAAGGAAAGCAAGGTTTCCAATGCCCCTGCCCAGCCCAACCTGTCCAGAGAGAAGTCTGGGGGCTGGGTGGTGATGGCGTAGCTGGACCCTGTAATTACTGTTTCCAGCCAGAACCCAATGAGGGGGAGGGAGGGCACAGGGAGGAGGAGCTGTGCAGTGGATTCTTCCCTCCTCAGGAAAATTCTAGGTTCCACCCCAATACCTGACTCTAAGCAGTGCCCATCTGTGGACCCTTATCTGAAGTAGCAATGCTTTGAGGGGGTCCGTGCAGGGGTTGCTAGTCTGAGGGTACCTGCCCACCTCACCACAGCTTCAGCCCCTCTTGTTACGAGCTCCCTCTTCCCAGTCCAGCCTGCCTGCATTAGCTCATCTTGAGCTGACTTCTCACAGCCCCCCACGGTGTGATGGTGGCGCATGCGCAGCAGTGTCCTCAGCTGTAGCCCAACAGGGCTCTCTGGGAAGGCCTGAATACTGCCCAGAGGTGGCTGGGGAGCAATGTTTTGCTAGCAAAGAAGGCTTCCATTCTGGCTCTGGTCTCTATTCTGTAGGAGCACCTGTGGGTCCCAGGGCTCCAGCACAGCTGGAATAAGAGCTTCACATCTTCAGATATGAGCAGGAAGATGTCCCTGAGGCTCCATGAGAGTGAGGGTCCCCTCTGTCAGGGCCTTGCCCTGGAGACCAGAGGAACTCTTTGCCCATATGCAGGAGGATAGGCAAGGGGCATCTTTACTCATCCAAGAAAACATTGTTCCTGAGCACCCTTGAGGCTGAGGCTGAAGCCCACAAGTCAAAGATGGTGGCAAGGTCATGAGAAGTCCCTATGGGGTCTGACATTCCACCTAAGGCTTCTTCAGAGGAGATTTCTGCTCAGTATAGAGAATTGTTTCTCACTTGAGGAAGCAACTTCCTCTAAGGAACAAGCTCCCTGTCCCTAGGGGCAGGTAAGATTGCTCTGGGGGTGCCTGTGCAGGGGTTGAGTGGTGGTGAGGCAGAAGGTTCTATGACACAGGTTTTGTAATAGGCTGAGAACAGCATTTGGGCACTCAAGTTTCTGGGTACTGGCCTGGAGTGTACCCAACTGATGTCAGGCAAGGAGGAATCTGCAGATTGTTTGGGCAAAGGTCTCTACTTTACCTGGAAACGGAGGTCTACAAAGCAAGGGAGACCTGTAAAGATTGTGTAGTAGGTCATGTCAGGGAAGGCCATGCTCCCAAACCTCTGTTCTTTCTGCTGCTCCAAAATGCACACACCCAAACCATGCATACTTGTGTGTAGAAGGCACAGGGCATAGAACATACTCTCAAGACTGCTCAGCCTCACCCAGGCCTTGGGAGCTGGGTCCCAAATGGAACTTCTTTCTCTCACTGCCTTGTAAGGGAAGGAGGGAAGGAAGGAGGAAGCCATAGCTTTGTGTATTTTTTCTTTGTCAGGAAGATACTGGGTACGAGACAAAGGCCTTTAAGACCAGCCACTTTCTCACCTGAGGGTGTCCTGCCTTCCTCCGCTCTCCTCTCCTCTCCAGCCAGTAGTGGCACTGCTTGTAGGGTGCAAGGCCAAGGGGACATGGTGATGCACTCAGAGTGCCATCAGGCATGCCAGTCTTGAGCCTTATGCCATGCAGAGCATGCCTCCCTGAGAAGAGAGGCTGTCTTGTCAGAGTGACTGTCCTCTAACCTCGAGGTACAGGGTTTCCCCTATTTTCCTTAAATCGAGCTTGTTAATTTCATGGTTTCTTCCCTGTTTATGCTGTTGACTTATTTTGATTGTATCATTCTATGAGTTTGCCAAGGTCTGTTAAGAATTTTCACTCTGGGAATAGGTTGAACCACTTCTTATGGCTCTGTTCGATTTCAGTCGGTCATTTGTTGTGTATTATTTATAAGTTAGGGATTTTTTATAGTCCTTGTATCCTTTATTTAATTATTCTGTAATAAACCTGATAAGATCTAATGAGGGAGAGAGAGAAGAGAGTCACCTCTGAATACCCCAGTGGTTTACAAAGCCACACAAGATGTCCACAATGCCATGTGCCCCTGTGAGTACCAACAGAGTAACAAGGTAGGGGCCAGTGAGGAGTTCTGGAGGCACTGGGGTAAGTGGACCTGGGTCTTCATATCTCCTGCCCTGTTCTCTGAGATCAGATTCTCAGCTTCACCCAGGCCTGGCTCTGGAGCCTACTGTTCTCCACGCATGGGGCTCCAGGCAAAGCTGGGGGCCCTGGGCCTTGGCAGCTTCCCAGGTGACCTGCCTACAAGTGGCAGCGATGGTCCAGATGGCATGGCACAGAGAGATCAGTCGTAGGCTAGAACATGCTGGTGTTCCCAGAACTACCTTCTGCCAAGTTCCATGCTGGAACTTGTCAGATCACTTGGTGGCTAGTGACGAAAATCACTGGGTCAGGATGCTGGCTTCGCTGCTCCCTCCCTGGGCCTACACCTCCCCTCTGTCCTCTTATGGAGTCTTAGCACAAGCCAACCTGTAGGTAAGGCTCAAAAGCCTTGGTTGGTCTATTGTCTCCCTGAGAGACAGCATATGCACGCATGGGTTCTGCATCCTAAAAGCTTCACTGGGGCCTCTGGAGAGGCTGAAAGTTCTGGAACCTTAGCATTCAGCCCCTTCTGTCCTGCACAGGGAGCTGGTGGGGCTGCCAGTCCAGGAGACAAGCACGTGGCTAGGAGGCAGTAGGAGTCCTCTCCTCCATGCAGCTCAGAGGCTCGGGGAGTTCTGAGTGGACATGGCACCAAGGGGAGAAGTCATCTCCCACCAGGGACCCTTGACTTCTTGGAGCTGGGACATCTCATCTGAGCCATGAGTTTATCTGAAAATTTCTGATTCTACAGAACAGCATGGTCTATTCTATTGCTCATAATTGCATTCACAAAATGGATTGCAGTATTTTGACCTTAATCCGTGAAATATAAGATGGGGACGGGGGAAAACTATGTGCAAATGTCTAAATAATAATAAGCCACTAGAGTTAGGATTTTAGAAATGTTTGACATTTAACGGGCTGGATGTAGTCGTATGAGGTTTGACCTCTTGAACCTGCTCTTTCTTGGACATAGAATTTCAGGAGGACTTTAATCACCTGAATTATTGGACTTTCCCAGATGTAAGGAATGCCTATGCTTTAGGAGATGGAGGAATGCAGAGGAGGCCGGCTGCTGCTGGCGACAGAAGTGGACACTGGAAGGGGACGACTGTCGTCCCCGTGGCTCTTGGCAGTCAGGAAAGGGATAATTTCTGGAGTTCCCAGGTCAGGAAGCTCAGAACTGTGGGCCCGGAAGCAGAGCTCGCTCTGTTCCCTTTGCACAGAAAGTGAAGCTTTGGGGGGGGTGTCTCAGACCATATTGGGAGCCATAAGAGGAGATGTGATGGCTCTGGCAACATCTGTAAGGGTCAGGTAGGGATGGCGCATCTGGGCAGGAGCCACATGTGGGGATGGCTCCATTAACAACCATTAGTAAATGAGGAGGTGCTGGTTTCAGGAGCCCTGCCAGGCCTGGAGAGCAGAAGCACTGGAGGGAGGGAAGGAGGGAGGGAGGGAGGGAGGGAGGGGAGCCATGAGCTTCATAGAGGGCCCTGGGCTTCCCAAGTGTGAGTGTGGATGGCTAGCATGGCCTCTGTGGAGTCCTCCTAGCTCCAGGAAGCTCCCACCAGCAGCTAGTGACCCTCCTTCTATTGTCTCTACACAGCTGACAAATAGGGCCTTTACCAGTCTGCCTGTCCCTAAATCCAGTGGATTCTTGCCTCTACCACCCTCTCCAAATGCCCAGGAGAGCCTTGTTGCCTTTGAACTTCCCAGATGCTCTGGACATTGGCAGAGACCTTAGACCCATTTTGCAGATGGAGAAACTGAGGCCTTGTCCCTAGTACCAACAAGGAGAGTCAGGGCCTGAAACAGTTTCTGCTTCATTGCCTGATTTTGAGGTTGGATGATGGTTGAGAATTGCTCTGATGGCTGTCTGGCCATAGACGACCCAGCTCTGGGGTCAGCCAGGAAAGGCCCAGAGCTGGGGCTGCAAAGCAGGGGAGGGGATGTGAGTCATTCCTCCAGACTGAAGACAAAGGCGGGAAGAGAATTGTTCTTATAGGATGGCTTCAGGACTGGGCTGGGAAAGCCCCTGGAGAAGGAGAGGTGTGCCCCCAACCTAGGATTTTTGCAGAATGACTTTGACATTGGAGAAACCCTGTCACCCTCAGAACAGGAGCTGAGAAGTGAGGCCTCAATGATGGCTTGCTGAGATTCCCTATTTTTTTGGGGGGGGAAGCAGGCCAAGTAGCACATCTGGGCCTCTTGTCCAATGAGACCCATCCTGGGACCCTCACCTGCAGCAGGGTACAGGCATCGGCAGGGAGAGATCTTCTTCGTGCAACTGAAGAGGTGGGAGGGCTCTGGTGGCTCTTACTCTCTCCTTTTCCCATGAGTCATGTTTCTAAAAGTGGCCCACGAACAGTGGCAGCCAGAGCATAGTGGCGGGCTGCACGAGGCCGAAGAGAAGGACAGGGTGAGAGCTGGGAGGGAGAAGGAAAGATGGGAGGGCAAACCGAACTAAGTGGAGAAAGACTGTGTAACAGGGAGAGACAGGTGAGACGGGACAGGGACACAGGCTCCATGAGAGCTGGGAGAAATCACTGAACATCCTTCCAAGCCTCGGGAGGTTTAGATGCAGCCCGACATGGAGTGGGATGGTATGGGCTTGGAGGATGAGGCAGTGCCCACAGCTGGGTCCTCCTGACTACCTCCCATGCCTGGGACTAGCCCTCACCTAGAGCCTTGGAGATCCCATGGCTCTGTGAAGAGTGGGATAGGGTCTAGACAGAGTCTAGGGCCCAAGCTAGAACATCATCAGTAGATATGAGAAGGGACAGACCTGTGTCTGGACAGAGTCTGGCCACCTCTGAGGGCACACAGATGGCTGAGTAATGAAGGGGTTGGAAGACAAGGCCCATGGTGTCTGGGCATGGGCATCTGAGGGCAAAGCTGCCTGCTATTAGCTCACTGGCTGTCACTGCTATTTTCACTTGCAGCTGGCTCATGGTGTAAACTCTGGCCAAGGTCTGGGCATCGAGATCATTGGTACCCTGCAGCTGGTGCTGTGTGTGCTGGCCACCACTGACCGGAGGCGACGTGACCTGGGCGGCTCGGCCCCACTGGCCATTGGCTTCTCTGTGGCCCTGGGACACCTGCTGGCGGTGAGTAGGGATCTTCTGGGGGTAGGGGCTGGGGGAATACAGAGCTGGTGGGAGGGCCTGCTGTGGGCACCATGAGCCACTATGCTGTGAGGTGGGGAATGGCAGGCCAGATCTGGAGACCAGAGGAGGGTCTTTTTGTGTGTATGTCTCCCTCCTCTGGGGCTGATAGTTCTCCCTGTGCCCCCTGTCTCTGCTCTCACAGCCCCTTCACCCCTGTTTTTCACATTCTATCCTTCCAGATCGACTATACTGGCTGTGGTATCAACCCTGCCCGGTCCTTTGGCTCAGCAGTGCTCACCCACGACTTCAGCAACCACTGGGTAAGTCTCCCTGGGCAGTCAGGGAGTGTGGTGAAGTGAAGATCCACCTCACCCTTGTGGCTTGCACACCTTCACAAAGACTCAGGAACCCATTCACCCAGGGCATGTGAAGGGATATGTGGGTCTTACATGGTGAGCAGACTGGGGTCCTTCCCTCAAGTCATTCTTGCAGCGTGGTGGAGAGCCTGGGTTTGAATCTATCGTAGTCAGCCACACGCTGCTGGGATGAATCTCCAAACCAGGCACAATTTTGGGAAGGAAAGTATTTATTGAAGTAACAGACCCAGGGGAAGTTAAGGAAAAAGGCTGGCCCCCTTTCACAGAAGCAAGCAGAGAGAGAAACCCACCACCAGCACCTCAAGCAAGCACACTGTAACACTGTAACTCACAGAATGCAGAACTGCCAGACTAGGCTTCTGGCTTTTCTTTTGCATATCTATCCCTAGTATTTTGCATCCAATTTTAAATACCTCAGGGCTAGACCCCAGGAGGTCAGGCCAAAGTGACCCCTCCTCCAGCCAGAAGCCTGGAGACAACAATTTTAATAAAGCATTGATTCCATTGGGGGACATCTATTCAAAATACCACAATCCACCCTGGCCCCCAATAGAATTATAACTATCTTTATTATGTTTAGTCTAACTTTAAAAGTCCCAGTCTCATATGAAAGTTAAGATTGTCTTTTAGCTCTAAATTTTGTAAAATCAAAACAAGTTACAACCTTTTAACATATAATGGCACAGAGTAAACATTTTCAACTGCTATAAGGCATAACAAGGAAAGATTGGGCCAATTCAAACTCAACAAACATCAGCAAACATCCACATCTGCAGTTTAAGTCCCATAGCAAACCAGTGACTGACAGTCTCCAGATTTTCCGATTCTGTCCCTCCAACTTGGCTGAGTAGTTGGGAAACTCCCATCCCAGGCCAACAGCGCTCCATGGTAGCCCTTGCAAAGTCCTGGTATGTCCAAAACGTCTTCGGGTCTCCATTGCAAACCACAGTCCACCTTCCAATGGCTTCACTTGCCAATCAGAGACTTCACACCCTGTTCCAAATACCACATTTCAGCAGCAGTTCCTGGGACCCTATGCACTTCATGACCCACTCCATGCATGCATTTCTCATGCTTCCAGAAGCAATACCAGGTATGCAGGACACAGCCATGTTGTTGATTCAGGGACAAAATAGACATGACTTTGAAGAGCAGATTCCTTTCTTTCAGCGATTTCCTTTCCAAAGAGTTTGCACAGTCCAGCTTTCTGTCCTTCCTGGGTGGAAACACCTCAGGCATCTCTCCATTGTTTCAATGTAAAGCAGTTGGGCCATAATCAAAAGCCAGTCTCTGGGCCAGTAAGTTAAACTTGCTTTGAGGTTTTTCCAACTTTAAATCTTAAATCTCAGTCCCATATCCGTAGCCAAGCACACAGTCCATTTCTTAAAATCAGCCTTGGTCAAACTCTCTGGGCATGGGCAGTAGGACACATCCACCCCTTGACCCAGGCACACACTTCTATTAAAGTTTTCTGCAATCTCTCCTTCCCCTTAGAAAGTTCACAAGCCAAGCCTCCAAATGCAATTCTGTCTGCACTGAGCATTTTCAAATTCTCACCAGAATAGTCCATAAAACTTGGCTTACCGCTCTGGAAGGTGGTAAGTTGCAAGTACCAAATCCATGTCCATTCCTCCAGCACACAAGTTCCAGAAGATTAAAATCCACATGGTCAGATTCATCTCAGCAAATCACCCCACTCCTGGTACCAAATCTGTCATAGTCAGCCACATGCTGCTGGGATGAATCTCCAAACCAGGCACAATTTTGGGGAGGAAAGTATTTATTGAAGTAACAGACCCAGGGGAAGTTAAGGAAAAAGGCTGGCCCCCTTTCACAGATCCAAGCAGAGACAGAGACAGTCCAGCACTTCCAGAAGCAAGTACACTGTCACACTGTAACTCACAGAATGCAGAACTGCCAGACTGGAGTTCCAGCTTTTCTTTTGCATATCTATCCCTAGTATTTTGCATCCAATTAGAAATACCTCAGGGGCAGACCCCAGGAGGCCAGACTAAAGTGACACCTCCTCCAGCCAGAAGCCTGGAGACAATTAACAATTTTAATAAACTATTGATTCTATTGGGGGACATCTATTCAAACTACCACAGAATCCTGAGCTTGCCTCTTGATGCCTCAGTTTCTCAGACTGTGAAGTGGGCTTATAGTATTTCCCTCTCTCACCCCACTCATTGTTGTCAGGAGGAAGAAAGCACCCAGGTCAGTAAGCAGAGCTCAGAGCAGAGAAGCGCTGCGTGGGTTTTAGCTCTAATTACTGCTGGCCTGTGTGTTCAGCCAACCTTCTATTAGACTGGCCTGTCCCTGGGGCCTTTCTAAGACTGAGGGGGAGGGACTGTGGCCATCTTCACGAAGGGTCTGATACTGGGATGCCTGAGCCAGTCCACACAGAAACTAGGATAGACCTTTTCTGCTCATCTCAGGGTTTCAGGGCACTGGAATCAGGAGATGGGGTATTGGCCCTGTCTGTTCCTGTGCCAGGCTCCCGTGGGGAGAGCTCCCCAGGGGGAAGGGGTGTTCTGGCCAGATGCTCTCTGAATGCACATATTCTCTCCTAGATTTTCTGGGTTGGACCATTCATCGGAGGTGCCCTGGCAGTGCTAATCTATGACTTCATTTTGGCCCCACGAAGCAGCGACCTCACGGACCGCATGAAAGTGTGGACCAGTGGCCAGGTGGAGGAGTATGACCTGGATGGGGATGACATCAACTCCAGGGTGGAGATGAAGCCCAAATAGAGAGGGCCTGGTCCTGGCATCCATGTGGGGGCGGGGCAGGGATGGGCGGAGGGAGGGGAGGGCTGAAATCTGTATTGTAGACACTCTGACAAGCTGGCAAAGTCACTCCCCAAAGACCTGCCTGACCTGCATGGTCGAGCCTCATTTGGGGCTGCCCTATCACTTTCTTTCTTCTCTGTTTCCTGGTCTCAGAGCTTCCTGGGGACCAAGATTTGCCAATTCAACACCTCGCTCCCTTGAAATCATGGAGGAGGTGAAAGGGAGGGACCCATCTGCTGGTTGTCCTCTCAGAGTGTGACGGGAAGTATGCCAGAAAGTCCTCCTCATCCAAAGTTGCTCAGCACGTCACCACCATAGGTGCCTGGGGCTCCATCACTATTGTTTTGTGCCTATGAGCAAGACCCTCCTTCAAGCAGGCATCTTGTCCCCAAAGGTGCTTTGAGAGGGAGGGACCCGAGGGACCCAAGGAGGTGCAGCCAGAGAGGGCATCAGGTTGCAGAATAGCATTGCCCCTTCAGTCTACCTTGCCTCCAGTGCCTTCCCTCTTGAACTTGCTGCAGAACCTTTGAGGTCCCTCTATCTGGGCCTCAGGGACCCCATCTGGAAAGTGGCAGGAAGGGGACAATTATGTGGGTTATGTAATAATGGACACACCACAGGTTCTAGAAAGAACAATCAAGACTTACACTGCTTTGTCTACTTGCCCTGACCTCTCTCCCCACGTCTCCAGCTATGGCATATCCATGGACCCTTGTGCCCATGTGGACAGCAGTAAAGCAGAGTTGGGTGTTGAAGTGCCTGTTCCCATGGAGGGGCTTCCCCAGGCAGGCCTGCCTTTGCAGAACAAAAGCCATTTAGAGGGCAAAGGAAAGACTTGTAGGAATCACCTCATCAGGCTCCAGTTGATGTGCCCATTGACTTGATAGCTACTTCAGTTCCGTGCTTCCTCTGGCCAGAGCAGACACAAGATGCCATTCTATGGGTGTGTGTTAATGAAAGAACGCTTGTTATCTGAGGCCCGAAGCTGGGGACTCTGTGGAGGCAGATGCTCATTCTGAGCACTTAGGGAGTGGGGGGCCTTAGCTTCAGAGCAAGGAGGACAATCCCTGCCTTGCTTCATGAGCTCCTGGCTGGAGGCATTTGGTTGGAGGCTGGGTGGTCTGTACAGGCTCACTGTGTGACCTCAGGCCACTGTCTTCCCTCCACACTGATCTGGAGGAGAGAGACCAGCCTTGATCTGTTAACACAGTTCCTGCTCAGCCCAAAGATAGCCGAGAGCACAGCGTGCTTGGGAGTTAACATCTTGCATTCAGTCCTCAAGGTTAGTCCATCCAGTCCACTCGGCCAGCGCGGCTCCACCAGTGTGCCCTTAGCTACAATTCCCACAAAACTGAGATAGTTCTGCAGGGCTTAGGCAGCAGCAGACCATCAGGAGGTCTTCGTGGCCAGCAGAGTATCACAGCTGCACACTGCTGCATCCCCTCAAGGCGCTTCCAGCCCTTTCAATAATAAGGAGCTCAAAGCCCCATGTCCCCAGCTAGACTGTATTGGGCCAGTCCTAGCAACCAAGGCCAAGTTTGGGATACCCTTTGGACCATGAAGTGGACCCCTCTTATCCCGAGCTTCTCAATTTCTGCCTGGGCAATGGCCAGGGGCCAGGGGTGGGGGTGAAGGCTGCCTGGAGGGGTGGGGCACATCACCTGCCTGGTTCTGTCTGTTATGTCATCTGTCTGCTCTGCATATACATCTCTTTTGAATTGGAATTTCATTATACGTTAAGAAATAAAGGAAAATGACTTATAAGGTCCTCTAGGCTTCCTGTAGTTTTTGTTGTATTGGTACTGCATCCCCACAAAGGAACTCTGGCCTATAAGGTGACCAGTCTCACTGCTAGGGACCTAGTCTGGGGGCAGACACAGCTTGCCCTCAAGATCATTGCCCTCAGGTAACGGTCACGGCTACACCCCAGAACCCTCATAGGTCTCATACTATGAATTTTTGGAAGCAGCTGTGGGAGGTCACAGGCTTGGATTCTGGAGGTGGAAGAGGTGGAGATAGTAGACCTGAAGTTAGATAACTCCACCAGTCCCTTCTGCTCTCTTCAGAGTGGGCCTGGGGAGCCTCAGGCCTGGGAGCCTCTTCCTCCTCTCTCAGCTCACACCCTTCCTATACCAGTGTTGGGTCCTGGAGCCCCCAAGGGACTTGGTTGGATGAAAGGGGACAGGCTAGCTCATTCGAGCCAATGACTCCAGTGCTATACTGCCTCTGAGACTTGGGCCCTGACATTGGCCCCCTGCACACATAGGTCATCCAGTTTTCTTTCCAATTTATTTTAATTAAATTTTATTCTATTTTTATTCTTATATCCCCTCTCCCCTGCCCCCATTCCGCTGAGGGTCCTCCTCAGTGGGGTTATTAGTATTCACTGTTAAGTCCTGAAGGCCTCATCAGGCAGGGTTTTTTTTCAAAATATCTCCAGCTCCTGAGGTTTCTTAAAGTAGAGCCAACTCTCCTGGGGAACTGAGTGCCTGGCACAGGAACACGTCATGAGCAGGCTTGCATTTTCCACAGCTAGGGAGGGTCAAAGAACCATCAACCTCGTAAAAATCTCTCCAAACCATATGAACAGGTATCACGAGGAATATGAGCAGAGCAGGGAAGGGAGTGTGGGAAGCTTCCAGCAAAGGAACTCTGGGGAGGGCTTGGCTGATGGTGACAGATAGAAGACCAGTGTCACACTGGAGTGGACCTTTCTTACTTCAGCTCATGTGAACTGTCACAGCTTCTCCCCAGGGGCAGATGCATGTGAACGGGAGAGTGACCACTCGGCTGAAGGAATGGTGTAGAGGCTAGCTCACTATAATAGTCCCAACCATCAGGGTGTGCCAAGCTGATCGCTCACAGCCCCTCTTAACTAACATTTTGTTGTCCTGTCTCCTAGGTTTAAGTCCCCCAAGTCTCCTTTGGCTCCAGTTACCCTTACCTCAATCCCTGCTCACCAGCCCCCACCTCTACCCCATTCCACAAAATAGACTTTCTTGTTTTACTTCCACATTTTATAACTTCTAGAATCCTCGAGGTCCGAGGCAGGACCTGAAGAATTGGTCAGGAACTGGGGTTTCTGGAGCAACTATTAAGTATGAGGAACCTTTCTGTAATATACACATTTGCTCTCATCTTCACAACTTTGGAAGATAAACATGTCCCCATATATAAAGGATACCAAGACCCCTAGAGATGTACTGATTTGCCCAAAGCTGCACAGCAGGTTGGCGGCAGGGTTGAGATTTCAACCTGCTCTGCCTGGCTTTAAGGAGTGGGCTTTTTCCACACCATGATGCTGGCCTGTTTCGCCGTGATACCATACTGAGTTAGCTCTGGGCCAGCAGAGAAGCCAGGCTGCATTGCAGTTCTATCAGTTCGTTCCTGCACAGTGGTAATGAGGAGGTGGAAGTGAGAAGGGCTGGGCCAGGAGCCTGTAGTATCAGGAGAAACCCACTCATGCCAGGAATGGCTGCACATGGTGTCAGTTTGAGACAGGTGAAGTTCTTGCCTAGTTGAGCACCACCAGGCTGAGGTTGACGTCCCTGGAACATGCTCTACCCCTGACTGGGAGAATTGTCTGGTCTACTTGCTCATCCCCTAGCGGATACAAGAAGGGAAGGCCAATGCTGCACCACGAAGTATCATAATGCACTAAGCAAGATCTCAGCAGTCCATGAAGCAGTAGCTTTTGGGTTAAGCTATCTCATACTCTTTCTCAAACTTGAGAGCTCTAGGCAGCCTCCTCCCTGGAACTCTGTTCCGCTCATATTCTATCCACCCAGCACAGGTGAGGTTTGGAAAATAACTGGGTGGGAATGGGGCTTCTTCAGTAAGCAGAGCTCCCATCTGTTTTCATCATCACATTTTAATGCTGCCTGCAAATTTCCTGAAATCCTCCAGGAATCGACCTTTGTCCTCAAGCTCCTCGAACAGTCAGGTGACTTTCAGGGGAGGTAGCTTGGAGGGATACATGTCACCGTCCTCCTTCCCTCCACGGCCTTGGCCCTGAGACTCGCACGTGAGGATCCTCAGCTGGCATGGAAGGTCGTGCCTCCTGCACCTGGCCTACAAGGAAGCAGGATGCATTCTAGTAGTCACCAAATCCTAGAATATTTGTCTTTCCATTAAACTCACAAAAGCGAAAAGCTGCAGTGTTCCACTTGCCCCACCTCTTCCGAGGCCCCTGAGGAGCTCTGGCATGGACTGGAAGATTTTCCAAACCCTTTCCTGGGGCATCAGCCAGTGTCCTGTAAGAAATGGTCCTATCAGTGGAGATTGGATTCCCAAGACACTCACATGTAACCTCCAATATTGAGTCACTCTGCCTGGGTCTGAACATGTGCAAGTGTGATCCTTACAGACCCATATTTCCTCTTTTCATATTTCATTTTCTTCTCCAGGATCAAGGGGATTCCATTGTATGGAGGCCGAGAGGGCTGTAGAAAGAATATGAATCTCTGGGGGAACCCTGCACTGGGATCCATCATCTGGCTTGATGTCACGAAGCTTTTCTGGTTTCAGTGGCCCACCCATAACACTGGTCCTGATACCAGCACAGCTACAAGGCTCACAGGTCCTATGGGCTCCAAGCGGGCTTAGATGGAAGGTGTTTGGGTTCAAGGCAACCACGTGCATTTGACCCTAAGGATCACAGTGCCTTTTGGGGATTTGGTAGATGCATGAAGGGTTCTTTTTCTTTAGGGTTCCAAGGCAAGGCTTGTCCTCAGTATCCCTGGAAGCAAAGCCAGGAGCTGGGCTGGAAAAGCACTGGAGGAACTGATGACCAACCCCGCCCTCTCGTGCTCAGGCCATGCGCAGGCCCGGTGGGATTTTTCCATGGCTCCCGTAGAGCTTACCTTCAAGGAGGACACACTGATTAATGTTTTATGGACGAGCTGCTGGGCATGATGCCTTGTTTTCTTTAGGTTTACAATACAATGAGGACGATGCTTGGAATTTGCTTCTGAGCAGGGGGCCTGGGTGAGGCCATTCTTAGAGGCCAAGGACCCAAAGGTGGTAGTGCTATCATCCCAAGCACACACATGACAAGGAAGCCCAAGCAGATGGGAGGCAGGTGAAGCTTTTGCTTAGAGAACCATCTTCACCAGCCTCATCAGACCGTACTCTGGGCCAAGTGTACATGGATCCCGTGGTTAAAGTTCCCCAACAACTGTCATTCTAGTGAAGACGATACTCCTTCATTCCAGCAAACCTTTATTGCATGTAGATTATCATTTTCTGTTCTCAGTGATGGTCATGGGATAAGCCATAGGGCAACTCAACTGGTCCTGTTCTTAAAATATTGAGTCCTTCCAGGTGGAAGGATGCGTTTTATTCGCACAGAGCTGTCCATCCAGAGTACACACATACTCTCTCTCTTTCTGTGTATACATGTACACACATGTGACTGTTGCCTGTCTGTCATGCCCCGCTTGGATTCATTCCTCTATCTGTCCTTAGATCCTTCCCTGTTTCCCTGTACCTCTTCCTCCTGGCGCAGCTCTGTGGGCCTCTGTTTGCAGACCCATACCTCTGGGGACCTGAAGCCCCGCCCAGGACTAAGCCTGCCACACAAAGGCCTGAGAAATGTCTTCTTCCCCACAGTTACCCTGTCCTTAAAAGGTATCACCATTCATTGCTGTTTGGTTTGCAAGATGCCCACGGGGAATATTGGTTTGGGGGGGACATCCTGACTTTGGATCATGAAGGGAATGGCACATGTTTTTAATAAGGTACCAAGAAATTGACAGGCAATGTGAAGAAGTGTTATCTCCTCTGTCTCCAGTGGTGACATGAGAGGTGTGGAGAGTGGAAGACTTGGCAAATGAGGAATACAATGAGGGGGAAAGTAGATAACCCACAGAATTGAGGGACAGGGCCCAAGATCTCAAGGACCGGAGTCTGCCATGCTCAGTAGTCTTCAACATTCTGAAAGTGGCCAATGTGTCCTGACAGCTTATTTCACATGAGCTTTATTATTTTTTAAAGCTTAGCTTATATTTTTCACAATGCAACTCAGAGAGTTATAAGGAACTTGTGTTCATGAAATGCAAATAGATAACCCAAACAAATAAAACCACAAAAGTTCATTTTCATTAAGTTTAAAGTTGATGGTTAGGAGTGGTGTCTATGCCCTTTGAGGTGTTGTATGTATCTTGGCACTTAGTGTGTGTGCGTGTCTCTGTGTGTGTGTGTGTGTGTGTGTGTGTGTGTGTGTGTGTGTGTGTTTGTGTGTGTGTGTGGCACATGCATACTTCCTCAGCTAACACTCTCATGCAGTTCAGCATGGGGAGGTAAATTCCATGTTGATGAAGGTATATTGTTTGTAGAGATAGTCCCATGTCTCAGGCAAACCACCTACAGGACAGACTGGAGATATAGTTACTGGGAAAGTGGCCTCTAATTTGAGCAGATCACCAGACATGAGTCAGTGGCCTGACCTGCACATAGCTCTGAAATCAGCATCTGTTGTGTTGGCTTGCAGTTCTGGGCCTCACTGATGGGGAGATGGACACAGGAACTTTTCCAAGTCCATGGTACCTGTTCTTTTTGATTCCTGCCTTACTTTACCTGGTCTCTCCTTCTACGTGTGCATTGCAGACCTGAAGAAGGGCATCTTTGCTCCACCTGCAAAATTGTTGGGCCCTGAGGTAAGATGACTGTTGAACTGTTGGTGAAGTTCCTGGAGTCACTGATGTACCCGGACTGTGGCCGCTGGGCCAGTGCCACCATCCACGCGAGACGAACTCCAAGAATTCCGCAGCTGCCCATGACCTCCCAGGCTGGGAGGGGCAGTGCATTGCCTCCAGGAATGTGAGGCCCAGGGATATCAGGCCAGAGACACCCCATGGGGCTGCAGCTTTCCTTCTAGAAGACTCTGAGGGCTCCAGCCTTATATCCCTGAGTGGGAAGCCACCCTGGGTAGCCCTTGCAGAGACCTCAGAAGAGGAAAATCACAGATAGTTAGATCTGAAAGGAGTTGATTGGCCCCTGGGGGTTTCATCCATTTCCTGGTCTAGGCCTGAATGAGTGTATTATGATAGGTCCCCAGGACTCAGGCCATCCCCTGCTGACCCTTGTCCTTGTAGAGTAAGAGTCTCAGCTTCTGGAGCTATGTTAGGTGTTCACATATGAGAGGTGAATTTGGAAGCCTCACCCTCTTCTCCGACACCTGCCACTCAAGTTGCTGTGTAGAGGTTTATTCCCCAGGATAAACTATTTAAGTCAGGGTTCATTGGTCTGTCCACACAATGCTCTTAGGGAAGTAACATGGATGATCATGGTGGAGCATTCGTTTTGTAGAAGACACACATTAGAATGCTGGCCATACAGCATGTGGAGAGCCCTGGCTTTCCACTTAGAAACCTCAAAGTGGCTTAGTTTATGAACCCCCACCCCTGGGGGCAGGTGTGAGAAGGAACAGGGAGAGAGTGGGGGAGGGAAGTAGAGGTTGGAGTGGGAGGTGGGGAGGATCTTCACCCTGTGTCCATCCTGTCCTGCCAAGCTGGGGACAGAGTCGCCATGGGTCACGGACTGTCCTTACTTTGTGCTTCAGCCAGTGTTTGTTCCAAGCTCCTGGGGCTACGGGCAAAGGTGGCGTAAAATGAGGAAGCCGGAGCTGAACCACACAGCCTCAGACCTTTCCATATGGAGCCAACTCAAGGCTATTGGATCAGTCTCGGCCCAGCATGGTTCCCTTGTTGCCTGAGCCAGTGCAGCTCATGGAAGCAAAAGAATACCTCAGCAAGGGGTTGGGGACAAAGTTCTAGGCCTTCTTACCTCTAGGCCTCAGCGTCTCCACCCTTCTGATGGATTGGATGTGAGAACCCCCCGAGACACTCTCATGTCTAGGAATCCTTGTCCCATGAATCAGATTAGGGTGTTTTCACTGAGACTCGGGCTCAGCTCTGCCACTGGAGAAGCACAGGAAGATGAGGACTTGAGTCTATCCTTGGAGGCCCTGGGCTCAGGGAGACCTCTTTCTCTCTCTCTCTCTCTCTCTCTCTCTCTCTCTCTCTCTCTCTCTCTCTCACACACACACACACACACACACACACACACACACACACACACACACCTTGAGGCTCTGTTATCTCCTCACCTCTGGAAGCTGTAGACTTACCTTGAGGAGCCCACCACCCTCCCTCTGCTTAGCCAAGGGGCTATGGCAGCCTCTCTCTTCCTCAACGCATCATAGGGAGAAAGACCCAAAGTGGGTCATCGCAGGCTGTCACTTGGCCTGGCCCTCTGTGCCCAGACCACAGAAGTGAGACCCAGTCCAGAGGGGAGGAGGCCATCCAGGTGGAAACAGTACTGGATTCCCTCAGCCCAGTACTTG
>PVHP010000526.1:0-55901 GCA_004024765.1 Zapus hudsonius
GGCGCGGGGCGGGGCGGGGCTGGCCCTGGAGGAGGGTCGCTGGGAGCTGCTGTGCTGGTCAGCTGGGCTAGAGGAGACCCCTCCTCCAAACAAAACAGATGCATCAATTTTAAGCTCCACGTGTGTATGTATACGCTTGGGTCTGTCTGTTATTTTAACTTACAACTGAGAAGTGGGTACCTTGTGTGTGTGCGTGTGTGCAAAGCTTTACAGAGTTTTGGAACTCTGGTGGTAGTTTTAAACGGTTTAGCAATCCTGAAAAGGAGAGGGAAGGGAAAGGAAAGGAAGGGGAAGGGAGGGGAGGGGAGAAGAAAAGAATGTGAAAGTTCCTGCCCATGGAGAAGGACAAGATGCTTATCACCTGTTCTTGGGAGGAGGGGGTGGGAGCTTGGAGGCCAGGGCGTGGGTGTTCAGGTAGAAGTCCTAACACCAGGGGTCTGGGGCGGATCTCAGGCAAGAGGAAGGTCAGAGAACCTCACAAGAATATCATGCATCTTACATAGCATCACTACTGTAATGAACTTGAAGAAATCGCTGTATAAAGTGTATGCCAGACCACTGCCCACCATTAGGGACATCAACACCTTCGTTGCCATGGTGATGCTGGATGTCTATATATACACGTGTGTCTATATATGTGTGTTCTATATGGCATATATGTTTATATCATATATGTGTTATTGTTTTCATTTAATACTTACATTTTTATTTATTTTGAGCCTCTTCTTCGCCTCTAGACGGACAGATTTGGTTCTTGCCTCCTTGATAACCAACCTACATTCATAGGCATCCCCTCAAATCTCCTGAGTTTCCAGATCTGAACTTCTTGATACTGACAAGACACAGCTTTCTAGGGGAGGGGCAACCACAGAGTTTGGGCAGCCCTTTCCCATTTTCTCCTCTTTTTTGTTTGTTTTCTGTTATTGTTTGTTGGTTTGTCGTTTTGTTTTTCAAAGTAGGGTTTCCCTGTAGTCCAGGCTGACCTGGAATTCACTATGTAGTCTCAGGATGACCTTGAACTCACTGTGATCCTCCTACATCTGCCACCCCAGAGCTGAGACTAAAGGCGTGGGCCACTAGCCCTGCTTCTCCTTTTGTGTATAACCAAAAATGCTCAAGTGTCACTGGAACTACTACCCCTCCCAAACTGGGAGAAAGAGATAAGGGTTTCAAAATTGCTTCTACCCCCTCCTGAAGATTAACCCCAGATTCCAGCCTGGGATCCTAAAATCAACACTTTCTATGGTAAATCCAAAGCTCTTCCTCACCTAGAAAAAAAATTATACCCATAGTTTTCTAAACTTCACATTTCTGGTTTTGTTCTGGGCTGACAGACACATGAGACCTTGTTTATTCCCTTCTGTGTATTTTTCATTTTCCAGTCACATAAGTCAATCTTTTTATCTGTATGGCAGGGTTTTTAAAATTAGGAATCACAAATGGGAATCACAAATGGGATGCCACAACTGAAAAAAAAACAAACACAAAAAATTATTCTAGTCTTTTTAAACCTTAGTTAATGGGCTCACATTAGCTAGAGGAAGAGAGAAGTCTTTCTACTTTGAAGATGTAGAGAGCCAGGAGGAAAGAGAGTAAAAGAATCTAAACAGGTATTGAATGTTTACTGTTTCTTGGTGTTGGATCAGAATCCGAAACTGGACCAACTTAGGGCGAAGTGAAAAAGAAGGGAAACTGAGGCACGACCTTCCACAGGCACAGATTGCCCTTTATTGATTGCGCAGTGAAGGATGGTCATTTCCACTCTGGAGGGAGACAGTTGCCAGCTCAGGGCAGCGAGAGCATGTGGTCCTCCTGCCCAGGAGGCCCTGCTGTCTGCTGGTGGGATGGCATGGGTGCCTGCCGTCAGCCTTCTCTGGAGATGCCTCCTGTGTTGTGACTGTCACTGGTCACTTCTGACCAAGGTGACATAGTGACAGAGAGATGTGATCCTTTCCCTCAGAACTCAATTGTTATTTGTGTTTTACTCTGAATGTTTAAGTGAAGTTGAAGGCATTTATTTATATTTTACTTATTTCTTTATTAATTATTTAGAGACAGCCTCCCTCTGTAGCCCAGCCTGCTCTGGAATGCACTGTTCCTCCGGTGTCCACTTTAGTCCCTGTCGCTAGGGTTTTGAGCCTCAGCTACCACATCCAGATATCCCTGGGATTTCTGACATTTTAGTTAATCAGGCCACCGCTGTATACATTAGAATTCTGGTTCTGACATTTGGATGCTCTTGAAAAGATCAAAATAGCTATCAGAACTCCATTGTGTGCTCAGCCCTCCATCTTAGCTAAAAGCTGACCTCAAACAGATGTTCTCATAAAAGACATGTCTGTGTGCCAAAAGATATCTTACTACCCCTTGACTCAGCCAGCAGACGATAAAATAGATGAAAGGTCCCTGACTGTCTGCAGTCAGTTTATTCTGACACAACAAAGCCACAACTGCAGAGGCTTGGAAAGCCCCCATTTGTGGTTCTTGTGATTTTTGCCCTTAAATACCCCAAAATGTAACTGTCCAGAGTCACATCCCCACAGCTGCTGTGGCAGTGTGTGTGTTGGAAAGTGGCCCAAGCTTGAGCTTGTAATAAAGATCCTCATGTGCTTGCATCAGACTTGGTCTCCCTGGTGGTCTCTGTGGGGGTCTTGCTCCTTGGGCACAACACTCTGAGCTCTGAGACTGTTACAGACTTCTCTGAGTTTTAGTCCCTTCATCTACAGCATGGATATAAAATGCATATCTTCAAATATTGGTGAGAATTCACTGAGGCAAAGGTTTAAAAATGTAGGAAACTGACCAGGTGATCATCGATTCCAATGAAGTTGTTATTTTCAAACACTGTGCCTGACTTTAATAAACACACGATCAAAACGATTTTTAAAGTAATATGCTAGGGAGTAAAACATTTCACATACATTATGGTAAAGCTATTACCTTTGCTTGCTAGATCTAATCAAGTTAAAGTGTGACAGAGTTCAAAGATATTTGGATAGGAAAGAGTAGTCTGTCCCTATTGTCTCTGAAGTTTAGGACAACTCTGTCCAGAGGAAGCAATGGTCCAAAATTATTAATAAAAGTCTTTATAAATTATGCATTGTATTTAAGATGGTAAATGTATATATCCACCTTTGTGTGATGCTATGTGCTGGTATTTCTGAACACAGGTACACTGATCACTTATGTTTATAGTTGCTAACAGGAATATCATATCATGGATTATACGTATTTGGATGTACATTTCTCTGGGGGTGACCATTAGAAATACGTTGAACTAACAAGAAAATGTCAAAATGATACAAAAGAAACTAAAAAACACATTAAGAAGCTAATCAAGTAGATGCTAATAAAAATCTTATTTGAATGGTCAACTTGGGGTCAATTAAAACAATACTCCTAGTTAGTTTCTGAGGTGATCAGATCACATTTGAGTAATAGAAGAGAGAAGAGTGGCCATTAACATATGGGTCTTAGAAAAGAATTCAGAGTAGGTGTCATTTTTAAATAAATTAGGACATGGATCAAAACAAAATGGGGCTAAGTTAAAACTATAGAAATGAGGACACGGGGTATTGGATAGTGTAGACATGGGGACATGGGGTATTGGATAGTGTAGACAGGGGAACACGGGGTTTTGGATAAGAATAGAAAGAGTACATTGAGACCAAGTTGGGAGCATTTATCTCAGTTCCTTGGTCATATTTGCAAACATTCGTTTAGCCCCTTCCAAAATTTGCTTGGTCCTCACTCCATAAATGACAGGATTCAGCATGGGTGGGATCACCACGTAGAGGTTGGCCAGCAGGATATGGACAGAGCGTGGAATGCGCCTCCCTCCAAACCTGTAGGCGAAGACCGAGAAGAGGGCAGGGATGTAAAAAAGCAGGATGACACAGACGTGGGAGCCACAGGTACTCAGGGCCTTGGCCCGGGCTTCTCGGGAAGACAGGCGGAAGACAGCCCTGAGGATGTGGACGTAGGAGACAGCAATGAGCACGATGTCCAGGCCCGTGGACAGGAGCGCAGCTGCCAGGCCGTACCAGACATTGATGGAGATGTCAGAGCAGGACAGACGGGCGATGCCCATGTGCTCACAGAAAGTGTGCTCGATGACGTTGGCCCTGCAGTAATGCAGACGCTGGAGGAGGAAGATGGACGGACACATGATGAGGAGGCTGCGGCTCAGAGTGGTGGCAAGGATCTTCCCCAGGGTCTGGCTGCTGAGGATGGTGGTGTAGCGCAGAGGGGAGCAGATGGCCACGTAGCGGTCAAAGGCCATGGCCAGCAGGACAGCAGAATCCGCCACAAAAAGGAAGTGAATGAAGAACATCTGGGTCAGGCAGCCATCAAAGGAAATGTGATGAGAACCGAACCAGAAGTTGGCCAGTGTCTTGGGCATGGTGGAGGAGGAGAGCAGGACGTCAGCGCTGGCCAGCATGGACAGGAGGGTGCACATGGGCTCGTGCAGGCTGGGCTGAGAGCCGATGACACACAGGAGAAGGCCATTGCCTGCCAGGGCCGCTACATACATGGTGCAGAAGGGGATGGCGAGCCACACGTGCAGGTGCTCCAGCCCTGGGATACCTGTGAGCACGCAGCCTGCAGCTCGGGTGTCAGAGTCGTTCACAGCAGCCATGATGGCCTGCAGAGCCTGTGGCACGAAGGAAAACGCCTTCAGACCGTGAGCACACTTGACACGTAAAGACCTTGGTGACAACCACATCGTCACCAGGACAGCAGTCTACAGCTGTTCAGGGCTCAGCACTCAATCATGTGCTCTGTTGACACACAACAACTCTGCACCCTTCTCCCAGACAGGCTCACTGTCCTTCTTCTGGAACTTTCTACCCAGCTATCAGACTTTCAGAAAACTAGAGTTCAGAAATGCTGCCGACTTAGCATCGCGCTATGGGTTCTACAGAGCAGTGACGTCTAGAACACTGAGCACACCTCTATGGCGAGGATGTAGCTCAGTGGAAAACTTACTGCCTGGTATGTAGAAGGCCCTGGGTTTGATTCCGTGTGGGGGTGTGCACGCATGTGCACACACACACTGCATTCACTATAATTTATATGGATATGTAAACTGTCATAAGCTCTTCAAAGCTCCAGGCTCTCCATAGAGCAATTGCCTCTCCTTGCAGTTTGTGGAAGAGAAATGTTGGGGACTGTGGACACTGCAGACCCAGCATTCACTCCCCCCCACCAACAGATGCTCTGATAAGCATGGGGGCATTTAGAAAAGGCCCATTTTAAACAGGGGTCTAATTTATTTTTATTTTATTTATTTGCAAGCAGAGAGATACAGAGTGAGCATGTGTGCACCCCCAGGGCCTCCAGCCACTGCAAAAAAAAAAAAAAATCTCCAGATGCATGCGCCACTTTGTGCATCTGGTTTTACATGGGTACTGGGGAGTTGAACCCAGGTTATTAGGCTTTGCAGGCAAGCACCTTTACCGCTGAGCCATCTCTCCAGCCCCCCAAAGGCCTATTTGAGAAGTGAGACACAAGAGCAGCTAGTGGAAGAAACCTTTGTCAGAGATCTGCTCTGCAAGCTATTGATTGTGGACCTTGAACCCACGGCTGTCTCCTCTGAGCAATGATTTTCTACTGTTGAAATATTCTAGACAATGTCATACATGCGTACAATGGATTTTGATCATATTCACCCTGTACTTCCCTCTCTTCTCTCCTCATCCTCCCCTCCCCATTCTTGCTGACGACTTCTTCTTTGCAACTAGTTCTCCTCCAGCTTTCATGGTTTTTGTTTATTTGTTTTGTTTTTTGGTGGCCTGCTGAATGTGATTAGGGTTGCTGGCATGAGCACGGGCGACTTACCAGGGGCTAGACCACGGAAGAATATGACTCCCCTTTCCCCAGAAACTATTCATTGTCACTAGCTTCTCTGGGAGCAGGGTCTCATGAGCCCCCCCCCCCAACCCCAATCCTGATAGACTGCTGTTGGGCTCAGTCTTATGCAGGAAACCACAGCTGTTGTGAGTTTGTGAATGCAGTGACCGTGTTGTATCCAGGAGACTACACTTGATGGCTCTCCTTCCCCATCTTTGGGTTCTTACAGTTTTCTCCATGGTGTTCCCTGGTCCTTAGAGCGTGGGGTAGAGAGATGTCCCCTTTCGGGTAAGCACACTACAGGCACTCATCGCTGGTCAAAGTACTGAGAAAAGTGAGCTTGGAATTTTCTGATGTTTTAAGATGAATATTATTATCTTGGTGGCAAGTTAGACTAAATCTTGTCTTTGTTTTTTTGAGGTAGGGTCTTGCTCTAGGCCTGGGCTGATCTGGAATTCACTATGTAGTCTCAGGGTGGCCTTGAACACACGGAGAACCTCCTTCCTCTCCCCACCAGGTGCTAGGATAAAGGTGTGCACCACCACTCCTGACTAAATCTTGTGTTTTGAAGCCATTAAACCATGTTGAGTGGCCTGAGGCATTAGGTGTTAGGAAATATGGCAGAAAAGACGAGGTATGGCAGTTTTTGTGCAGGTTGTCCTTGACTTCTGTCCCTACCAGGAAACTGAGTTCTTACCCTGCAGCAAACCCTAGAATTAAGTCCCTCACTGATTGTGGGTCAGCTAAAGCTGTGACCACCGAGGCAAGGGCCTCTTTCACGTTCTTCCTTCTCTAGGCTCGCTCTCCTCACTTTAGCAGGGGTCGTTAACTGTTTCTGGCAGGGTTATTAACTTCTTAGCTGTCACTGGTCTCTGCTGTATTCTCCATGGAAATAAGTGTCACCACTCTAGCTCAGGCTAGATAGTCAGGATGTGAAGAAAATGGCACAACCATAATGTCATCCTCACTACCTGTCAGGCTTGCCTGGATCCTCTGAAGTCATTTACACAATGAATGAACAACAGCACCTGCTTCTCTCAGCAACTTCTCTCTCACTTAGCTGAGACTCCAAGAGAATCAGGAGCCAGCTCCTCACATTACTGTTATTCCCTTATGAGCTACTCAATCTCTAAACTCATTCTCTGAGAGAATGTTGTCAGTGAGCCTTCTGCTTTTCAACGTGTCCTTGGTCACAGTTAGAGACTTTTTATTTTACTTAGATACAAAAATGATTCCTTATTTTATTATTTTTGTGCATGTTAGACAAGTGTCTTACCACCGAGGACTATTCCCAGCCCTTGTTAAATTGTTTTGAAAACAAATGTATGCACACAAAAAAACATATATGCATTCAATTGCATGTGGATATATGTATATATTCATATATGTTGATATGTACATACATATATTCAAACATAATTCCCCCGCTTAATTTTATGTGTAATACTTGCTTTACACACACACACACACACACACACACACACACACACACACACACTCAATCCATAGTTTCTCTACTCAAACATGTATGTTAATGAACCTGCTCTTTTCCTGCCTTTATTTCCTCTACTACCCTTATTCTCTTTACTATAGACAGTTTAGTTTTTTTTTATTTTTTACTGTCCCTAATGAGTTACATTGTTTAGTGGGCCAACAATGAGTTGTTATCGACAATTCCTCATTGCCCCCCTTCCCCATCCCCAGTCAGCTGGATATCCTCTTCCGTGGGCCGTCTGTATCAGTTTTTGTGGTAGGGGACCATGGATAGCCCAGTCTTCAGCCGGGTTCTCATGACCCAAGTGTGTTGTTACTGAGGGTTGCCAAGTCTCTGATATTCTCCCCCACCACGGCTCTCACAATCTTTCCACCCCCTCTTCCACTTAGTTCCATGAGTCATGGTGGGTGAGTATTAAGGATGCTTTAATGTCAGTTTAGTTTTCTTATACAGAAATAATTTCCTTGTCCTCTGAGGTGACTGAATTTGCACGGTCCATTATTTCCTATCTTCATTCATATATTTATATTTTTTCTATTTCTCTTTCTCCCTTCTCTTTCCTCCCCCTTCACCCTTCTCTCTCCCTTCCCTTTTGTCCCCCTATTACATATATATATATTCTTAGCTCTTTTGTACAGAGAGGTCCCTGAGAGTCAGAACTGAGAGATGAGAGAATAGGTACATTTCTCTCCCTCAGCTAGGTACATTCACACTGACAAGAATCCCCATGAATAAATACCACAGGAATTACACGTTTTAAATGCAGACAGTCTGTGTGGTTGGTGACATTTGCTGTGCTCAATCTCCTCAGTGTCACCCGTCATATTCCTTTTCTAGGTCCCCAACACTGCCTTGATTCTTGACTCCCCCACTGGACTCAGAGCCTCCTAGGCAGTGAGTGAGTGCTCCGTGTCTCCCTGTCTCTCCCTGTAATCTCTGAACTCCTGCTCAGGAACTCATTGACATTTCCACACCACAAGCAAGTCCAGAGACTCCATTAAATTACCCACCCTGCAGCCCTTTCTTTCCGATCTCCCACTCCTCACATGCCCGCTCCCTTTGTGTGGGGAGTCTTCCCTTTCCATCCTTGGATTGGCTTTCTTCCAGCATGTCCCCTTCAACCAAACACTGCTTGAGAGCTCCCTGCTTAAATACAAGCAGATTTCGTTCCCTCTCACCTAGCTTCAGGCTTCCTGCCTGCCGGCCTGAGATCCTAGGTGAGGAACTTGAATGATTCTGATCACATTTCTTTCTCCCTGACAATTCATTCCTCTGGCTCCTTTCTTTGTTTCTATGGCTAGAGAGATTTTATTTAACCAATGTGTATTATGGGACCTATTACAAATGTAGGTGTTTCCCATTGGAACCTCTCCCTCATCCTTTCCCTCTTCCTATGGCTCCTTATCCAGTGAGCCTGAGAGCTTTTTTTCTTCTTCTGTGAGCCTTGTCTCATAAAAATGGCTTATCTCTGCCCACAGAAATTCAGACTAACAAACACAGACTGCTTTATCTTGTTTGCTGTCCCTTCTCAACCTTTTGATTTTCTTTCTTTCTTTTTCTACTGAAAAATTCGCCCTCCTTCTACTGCATCTGTCTCCTGAATGTATGTCCAGGAGCTCAATGTGTGTGTTCCTTACAGAGTCCCTATACACGGTGATGCATCTTTTCCTTCGGCTGGTCTAATGCTAGTACCTGCGAATCATTTATGTTTCATTCATCCACCAAGCTCTCCATCCTCACCTGTGATGGGACCCTCAAAAGTACCCTTTTCCTCACCCGATCCCTGGAAAACTCACTTCATCCAGTTACCCTCAGACCTGCTCCTCTTTGAATACTACCCAAGGTCATCCACACCTGTGACAAACATTTTTCATCTTGTTTTCTGTCGGAATACTTTCCCTCCATCCTAAGCAAAAACACCCAATCAAGACTTACCTCCCTGATGTCACCTCTTGCTTTAGTTTCTCAGTTTCCCAGTTCATAGGAAGGTAAGTAGGTCAGGCTTCCTTAAGATACAGAATGGAATCTCAGGTCTTGCCTCAGACAATGTTTATTACCTGATCTCCTTTGGGAACAGCGATTCTCCTGGCTCTATGTATCCTTTCCTACCTCAGCTCCAGTTTATTCCCCCATCATTTGGATTAATGTTCTGTCACTTCCCTCAGCACAGGTATGTAAGCCATAGAGGTATACCTCTGAGATTTTAACAAACATTCTAAACATCTGCGGAGCAAGGAAAGGCTCAGCAACAACTTGGGCTCCTTTCGAAAAAAAAATATTTTTATTTTACTTATTTTATTTAGATATTTTACAAAGGTTAAGTCTTATATCCCCTGTCGTTGTCCCATTTTCCCTAAGGGCTCCCCTCAGTGGGGCTATTGGTGTTCACTGTTGCATAATTGAAGCTTTTCTTCAGTCTCTGATGGAGGGGTGCTATGCCTCAGGATATTTATACCTACCAAGTGGCTCTTACAATCCTCCCCTCCCCTCAATGGTCCCTGAGTCTTAGTGGGTCTGTTAGCAGTCTGGTTTAGTGATGAGTTCTCGGTGCCTCTGGTATTCTGGTTCTATGAGCTTTGACTGTAGTGTCTGCAGCCTTTCCCCTGGAGCTGGTTGTCAGGCTAGCAGTGGGAGCTATACTAGTGTCTTCACTTCCTCTGCAATTTCTCCTGGGCCCTGGCAGGTATAGTTGAGGTGACACATCTTAAGGTAGGCAGTCGGGTATCTTTTCTTGTGGCATTGATGAATCTTGGATGTCCTGAGTTTTCTCTGGCATCTGTAAAACAAAACATTCTCCATCCAAGAGTTATAGCAGCTTGGATTAAAGGGGATATGTATAGTTATTTGAGAGACCCTTTTTTGGTATATATGCCTACTCATTTTACTCAGAGAGCAGTGGGGACTTTTCTCTGGAGTCTATGAATTTCTTGGCCATGGAGTTCTGATTTGGTTTCTCGTGCCGGATCTGAGTCCTCTCCCACTGAGTGAGCCTCATGTCCAATCAGAGAACAGTTGGTTACCTGCTAAGTGTGACCACTATTATGTGTGTCACTATTGCCAACTTGGGCTCTTGACCTGAGAGTTTCTTCAGCTTTCTTTAAGTGTCCTGTTGCAGGGCTACTTCTCTTTTATATTTCCAGTCCCATTCTTCTCTCTCTTTTTCTCTTCCTAGTGTCCTTCCTGAAGCATATTCTTTTGGGCATTTTCACTGATCACCTTCCTTATGTCTCTATAAAACCATGTTTATTTCTTAGAGTAGAATAGAAAGACAAGGGCATTTAGCAGTCCCTCGCTCCAAAAACTAGGTGAAGTCTGTCACCCGCATCAAGAAGAGAAAAGATTTCCAACACAAGTAACACAATTTGTGGTGAAGGCTGCCTACATAGAAACAATATTCCTTTCGTATAGAGATATTTTTAAATGTCAATGCTAAAATACGGATGAACTGTGCTTAAGGCCTGAGGAGAGATGACATTGGGTATGATCAAACTCCTTTCCCAGACATTTTTTGAACATTGCACAAATAAAACTATTACTTTTGGTTCACAATGAAAGCACCCTAACTTCCCATGCGGGCTCTGTCATCACAGATATTACTTTTATCAGTTGCATTCAAATTTCTTAGCAACCCACTGAAGATATACTTTCAGCCATTTGTACGGCGACTGTAGAGGCAATTAAGGTGACTCACACACTCACACACTTTGAGTATGTCTTATCCATTCCATGAACCCCTGTACTTAAATCCAAGTTGAGATGTCTTATTAAACCCCAACTCTGCTTTATACTGACTTGTTCTGAAATTCTTTCATGCAGACAGGCGAATAACCCTGGCTTAAACCGTCTGTGGTGGCGCATGCCTGTAATCCCAGCACTCAGGAAGCAGAAGCAAGATCAGCACAAGTTCAAGGCAACAGCTTGGGAAACATAATGAGTTCTATGACATTTTTCAGGTTCGTATTCTCTTCATCTCTTCACTGCCCCAGAAACCTCTTATGTTAATACATGTTAATTAATATAGGAGTATGTATAACTATATAAGGGTTACTGTATTATTCATTCCAACATATGACAAAGCTTAATTGATCTCTTCTTTGAGTCAGTCTTTAAAGTCAATATATTCCAAGAGTGAGCACAAAGTCCTGTGAGAGTCTAGAGTCTGGAGGAGTAATTCTGCCCAGGGAAAGTGTGAGAAGGCTTCGTAGAATGTCAAATTGTCATTGGACCTGAAAGAGTGTGGAGCTTGATGGATAGCTATTCTAGCCAAATCGAGGAGTTTCAGACTCAGTGAGAGACGTTGTCTGAAAAATAAGATGGATAACAATGAATGAAGGCACCTGTTGTCAACCTCTTACCTCCATACATCTGCATACCCATGCGTACATGTGTGCATGAAAGAACACATATGCACACATATCACACACATACACAACAAAAAAGTTAGGCCTGGCTTGGAGGCTTACTCATATAATCCCATGACTAGAAAGGCTGAGAAGGAGAATTGCTATGAGTTTGAGGCCATTCTGGGCTACATGGAGAGTTCCAGGCCAGATTGGGTGATAGAGTAAGACCTTGTCTCAAAAACTTTATTTAGTTGGTATCAATCCTTAGAGAAGTTGCCCAATATCCCCATAGCCAAAGTAATTCATTTACTCATTTATTATTTACCTATTTTATTTCTTATTTAGAGATCTCATGGATCTTAAGCTGGCCTTGAGTTCAAACTCCTTATGTACTTGAGGATGGCTTTGAGTTTCTGACTCTCCTGCTTTCACCTCTCAACATTATGGATTCCAGGTGTGCACTACCTGCTTTTCTGTGGTGTTGGGGGATGGAATCTAGGGATTCATACATTCTAGACAAGCACTCTACCAACCACATCCTTAGCCCTTAGTAATCTACTTGTCCGTTTGACCAGCTCCAAGTCTAGGAAGCATCTGGAGTTGTCTTTTACCTTTTTAAAAATAAGGCAAGGAGTCTGATACTAATTAATGTCACTTGAAATATCAATTGGTACTATAAACTGACATAGCAAAGAACAGAAAGTCACCTTTGTCAAAGAAGAGAGGTCTTTCTAGAAATATAAATGTCTGGTCCTTGCGTCATATACCTCTGTTAGTTAAGGCTGTCCTTACCTTCTCATCGCTGGGACAAAACATCCAACCAAAAGCAGCTGATGGGAGGAAAGGAGGAAAGTTTTTATCTTGGCTTATAGTCTTCAGGGGAAGCTTCATGGTGGCAGGGTTTCACATATATATATATGTCATGGGTTATGTATATATTTATGTACATTGTATGTATGTACATATGTATGTATGTATTTATATTCATATTTATACATACACATGGTGGGAATCCTTATAGAAAGTCCCTTAGGTCACGTGATAAAACATTAGGAAGAATTGTTATTACAAGTGTAAATAACTGTGGTGGTGTTAAAAATGTGTTCACAAAACTTTCCATAGTTCATAAGATTTGACACCTAGTTTTATCCTTTTGCATGTGGGCTTTACATAGTAGTTTTACAAATGGAATGTATTTGGGCATGACCCTGTGTACCTTATGAGGCTACCTTGTCAAAGGCAGGGAAAAGACCTTACCTACCCTACCAGATTTGGGGCTGAATCTAGTAAAGAAGACATTGCTATGAGGAACAAGGGTAGAAAGCTGATCAGAGGGCTGTTGGCTTAGAGGTTAAAGGCACTTGTTTGTTAACCTTGACAACCTGGGTTTGATTCCCCAGTGCCCATGTAAAGCCAGATGCACAGAGTGGTGCATGCATCTGGTGTTTGTTTGTAATGGCTAGAAGCCCTGGTGTACTCATTCTCTCTCTCTCTCTCTCTCTCTCTCTCTCTCTCTCTCTCTCTCTCTCTCTCTCTCTCTCTCTCTCTCTCCCTCTCTCTCATTCTATCTGCCACTCTGCTTGCAAATAAATAAAAAAACTTAAAATAATATAAAAGCTTAATCCTTTAATCTTAATCTTTTTAATAGAGTACTCATCTTTCAATGCAGGGTGCAACTCCAGTCTGAGATTATTCTTGGTGGGTAGTGTAGCCTTTGAGTGACAGTACATGGGTCCTTCTCAAGTCTTAAATTCTGTGAGGAGCTGCATCTTTGATTTCTAGGCTGCCTGGCTGTTAAGTCTGGCCTCACACTCAATAGCTTCTTTCACTTTGAGAGCTTGAGACACCCCACATAAATGTTATTTTTACCAAGAAAAATGTCTTTGTAAGTAAAAAGAATGCCCTAATATGTAGCTATTTCTCCAGAATGAAACAATTCTTTCTAGAGGAAAGAGGGAGGCCTCATAAGATTCCAGAAGCTGACCAAACTCAGTAGATTAAAAAAAAAAAAACCTCATGAAAGTTGCAAGGTTCCCAAGGTCCCTTCTATAGGTTACAAAAAGGGGCCAACAGTTGCTGGGAAGTGGGTGGAAAAGAGAGTCTTGGGTAGAGCCCCCTGTAATTAGATCAGAGAGCTCCAAGAATGATACTTTCATGGGTTACCACCCATGATGGGATAAGCTTCCCAATGATTCGGTGGCCTTTGAGTCACCCATGATCCTGTAACACCCTATCTGAAGTGAGCAAGTGTTTGTTCATACTATGCCAGGAAAAGTCACATAATACCTGGCAATTGACTTTGGTAGTATTTTGAATAAGGTGTCCCATAAACTCATGTGTTCTGAGTGCTTGGTCCCTGGCTGGTGGCAATTTGGGAGGAGGAGGTATGTTGTTGGGGGCAGGGTCTCAGTATTAAAATGTCATAGCTTCCTCCTTCACAAGAATTCAAGTGAATATTTCATATGTATTATAAGTGCCTAAGTGCTTTAGGGGAAATAGATTCTTGGGAAGGACTTATGTATTCAGAGTCACGATTGTTTTCAAAATACCTCTTATGCTTAAGTAAATATGGGAAATATGGACAAACATCTCCCAAACTGAAATGGAAGTGAGGTATTAGTAAGACTTGCTGAGTCTTTCTCCTCTTCTCTACTGATCATGTTGCTGGTGAGATGCACACTTTTCTAATTTGGGTAGGAATCAAAGACTTGGCATGGAGGGCTGGAGAGATGGTTCAGCAGTTAAGGCACTTGCCTCCAATGCCTAAGGCCCCGGGTTCAATTCCCCAGGACCCATATAAGCCAGACCCACAAGGTGGTGGCCCTGGTGTTCTCTCTCTCTCTCTCACACTCCCCCTCTCTCTTTCTCTCTCTCTCTGTATCTCTCTGCTTGAAAATGAATAAATAAAAAGAAAAAAAAAAGACTTGACATGGAAATAGGATTTGGAAATATTATAGTCAAGAAGAGGCCTTAACTTAGAATGAATTTTTACCAAACTGTCCTGCCTGGATATGAACTTTGATATCATAAATTAACAGTGATTTTTAAGATTCAGAAACTCAATGTCAACCTTTTTCTTCTCTATGTCTATATGCTATACTTACAGAAAAAAACATTCGTACAGAGTATGAGAAAGTAGATGCAGGGAATCCAAGTTCTTTCAAACACAGGCATACAACCCCCACACAGAGATCCCTGTAGATGGTTCTAGTCGCAGTGAGAGTGCACACTCTATTTTGAAAACCTCTCGGGATTTTCTCTCTCAGGACGCCAGCTTTTGTGGAAGATCCGAGATATTACAACAGGGACTCAGTGCCCCTCAACCTTTGTGGGGGCTACACCCTTGGGAAGGGTCTCAGTGTCCTACCCACAGTTCATTGAGATGAGGTTCATGTGGATGGTCCCTCGGAGGTCTAAAAGCTCTGAGTAGCCTCTCTGAGGTTGGAGAGAAGAATAAGAGGACTCCCTGTCAAGAGCACTCTTTCTCACCATCGCCCAGTCCCCATCAAGGGCCCTGGGGGGTTGGTAAGTGCTGTGTTGGGCAAGACAGCTGTGTTAGGAAGCCAAAGATGCAGTGAAGTTTTGGGAAGAGGTCAAGAGGGGCTGAGAGACACAGGGATGGTCTTTGTCCAGTTTTTCTGTGAAGTAATGCCTGCGTCCCCGAGGGTCAGATTGTAAAGTCTCAGAGAATGAAGTGACTGTGGATAAACTTAAGTAGAGGAACAATGTGCAAAGAATGCATTTTGACACCAAAACAAAAGGATCTGAGAGTTGGGGTTCAGACAATGACTCCCAAATCTGACTTTCATGTGATTTCACACTTTCTGTCATTTTGAGGATTTCTATCATTGGTGCATCTTTGTGTAGGTCTGTGATAATAATAATCTATGAGTTTTGCCATTTAAGAGATTATAATCTTGGGCTGCAGAGATGGCTCAGCAGTTAAGGCACTTGCCTCTAGTGCCTAAGGCCCCTGGTTCAATTCCCCAGTACCCACATATGCCAGACCCACAAGGTGGTGGCCCTGGTGCCCTCTCTCTCTCTCTCTCTCTCTCTCTCTCTCTCTCTCTCTCTCTCTGTATCTCTCTGCTTGAAAATGAATAAATAAAATATTTTTTAAAAAGAGATTATAATCTTCACATGTCTGTGAAGAAATAGGTATTTTGTAGAGATTAAATAATGTGCTAAATCAAGTAGGAGATATAGATTAAATGAAAATTGAATTTATTTCTAAAACTTGGTTTTTTTAAAAAGAAAAGTCATTGAATTCAATTATTTATTCCCCCCATCCAAGCCCACCCACCCCTCTGGAAGCAGGTGCTCTGTGGCCTGCTGCAGCCTTCAGTGTGGCAGGAGATGGATGTAGTGAAGGGAGCTTCTCTGCAGAGGGTGAGCTGCTCAGGGCTCAGACTACAGGTAGACTGTCTGGTGGAACAGTCTGTTGCTTAAGAAGACCACCAAGAAGAGGTGCTTCACTGGTGCTGAGGATGAATAAAGGAAACAGAATAGAGAAGAGGCAGCCACTGATAATGTAGGAGGAGTGAGCTGCTGTGAGGAAAGCCAAGGGCAAGCCAAATCCAAAGCAGTGAGGCCAATTCCTTTCTCTGTTTGACAATCTCTGGTGCATTTCAGTTCCTTATCGTTATTGAACCAACGATACTCAAAGCAGTCCAGTGAGTAAAGAAGTGACTATGTGGCTAACTAACCAGCTGACCAATGAGAAGATGGGGAAGAGAGTCACAAACATCCCCTGGATAAGGAAGAGAGCCTGTAGCGAAAGCTTGAAGAGCATATCAGCAGTTATTTTACTGACATAAGGGACCGGACGAGGCTTCCTCCCTGACATCTCGACTGTCAGGTCGGCAAGATCTTGAGACCAAATGGTATTCACAACTTTGCTAAGCAAAAACAGGGGCAGCATCCAAGGAGCACTGAAAATGGATGAGAGGAATATTTTCAGCCACGACCAAATGTCTCCATGGAGCAATGGATCACCAAAGACATGGGCTGTTACTAATTGAAAGACTGGAGATAAAACCAGAGGAGACTGAGCCAGAGTACTCCACCATCCCAGGCCCAGCACTGGAAAACGACGAACAGTATGTGGCTCACTCGTGTTTTCGCTCTGTCTCTGGCCTCTCTTGTGTGCCTGGACACTATTTGACCTTCTTCCATGCTGTTCTCTCTCTTGCTGGATTCACTTAGCTTTGAGAAGGTGCAAATGTCCCAGATGGAGTCTCTGATTCCCCTGCTGAGATCTGGAGAAAGGTCTTGACACTCTCAGCCATTTCCTCACTGCCCAGACTATCAGTTATACAGAGAGGAAAGTACCCCCAAATCTCTCATCATGAAAGACCCCGAAGCCCTGCTGCCTCCTGCGCTGGCTGCCCGCTCCCCCCAACCCAACCCCTCACTCCCAGGGCCTCTGGGAAGTCCAGGGAAGTATCATTTAAGAATCGTTTAACTGAATGGAGCAGGATTAGTTGAATCTTAGATGATAAGAGAATTTAGCTTTTCTGGAAGTAGGAGAGGGGATAGGATCATTGTTCTAGGTCAAGGGCATATGTGCATTGAGAACTGGCATGGAGTGATAGAAGCTCATGTTGGAATCAGCATGTATTTTCTGCTTAGACTTTGATCTCTTTATAATTGCAAAGAAAAGTTCAATATGTCATGCATGAAAACTCAATATTGGTGCCACTTCATGACATCTTGGATATGAGTTTGTCTGCACTGGCTTCATCCTTCGTCACGTGGTTTCTACTATCTGTGTCTTCATTTCTGTTTGAACCATTGTACCTGGCTTGGTATATGGATTCTGTAAGTAGAGGTAGCTATAAGTGGTACATTTCACATTTCTTCTTTAGATCATTTAGTGAATGATGGCAATATAGTCTGAAATCTTGGATTGAGTAAGAAGAAGCTGGGAACATGGATATTAATTTTAATTTGAAAAAATTGAGGTATTAAGGAGGTATTTTGAAGAAGGTATTCACAGTATAGTTGGGCTTGTGTGTCTCGAAAGATCTAAATGAGAAGTAACCATCTGGGATCTTTCAATATATAGTTATTAATCAAGAACATAGAAGTTGATCTTGTTGAGGAAGAGCAGAGAGGGAAGAAAGGGGGCTTTCAGGCAAAGCCTTGAGAGAGAACAGGATACAGGAGACAGGATAGGAAGAAGAGACAAAGAGAGGATGAGAGGCTAGTGAAGCTGAAGAAAAACTCAGAGCATTTAAATATGGCATTGAGGTAAGAGTGTGTCTAGTGTGAGAGGTGAGGTCATTTGTGTCACATGCTGGTGAAAAGTCAAACCAGGACTGAAAAGCAGGACAAGAATAGAGTGGATTCAGGATAAGCAATGAAGAGGAAGCAGAGGTAAGCGATGGAAAGGCCACTGACTTGGCCACAAATAATAAAATATCATTAGTTTCTCATCATTTAGACTGGAATCAGGTACTGAGTGCACTCAAATTTTTAAGTCTAAATGAACAGAATTTCAAAATGGCTGTGTTGAAGACAATGGGTAGAAAGAGAAGGAATGAACAAGAAAGGCACCCTATTAGGTGGGAAGGCTGAGATAGAGGTATCGATTTCACTTTGATCTCGGATATGAGGGGCATTTTCCCCAACCATAATAATAAAGAGCATTAATAGTGTTGTAGATGGGTTTTCTCAGTCTCATTGATTTGATTAATTGCTTGATTGAATTTTTAGACTTTATGAGTGTGTGTATGAGAGAGAAAGAGAGAATGAATGAGTGAATGAATAAATGCGTACTCCACGGACTCTCGCTGCTGCAAACTAATTCCAGATGTGTGTGCCACTTGTGCATCTGGATTTATGTGGGTACTGGATAATTGAACCCAGGCTGGCAGGATTTGCAAGCAAGTGCCTTTCAACGCTGAGCCATCTTCTCAGCCAAATTTGATTATTTTTGAGACAGGATCTCACGTAGTCCAGGCTGGCCTTGAACTTCCTCCCACATCTACCTCCCAAGTGCTTGATCACAGGTGTGCCCAACCATACCAGGCTTCATGATTTCATGTCTAACGGAAGGTTTCTGTTGAGAAAGAGGGAGTTGTAGTGAGATGGGGAATGTGCCTAGTGGAAGGTTGGCCGCGATGGAAGTTTCAGAGGGAGACCAAGTTGAACAAGGGTATGCTGCTGTTGGGCAGGGTTAAGTTGAACACGGCTACGAGATTATGGGAACACAAACATACCGCATGGAGGAACACTTACTCAGTTCATAGCTCCAGGAATTGAGTCTTGACATGGAAGGTCGGGAGAAAGGGCAAGAAGGATATTAGCAAGAGAGTGATTGAAAGGATGAATGATAGAATTTAACCCGGAAAGAGAAGAGGAAAAAGACACCTGTTCTCCAGATGGCTGGCAGTAAGAAAAGTCCTAGAGGGTTAAGGGTTCACGACCCCCTTGCTGATAAACTGTGGCACATCACGGGAAGGATTCAGAATGGGATGCGTTGATTTGCAACTAGAGAGCTGATCAATTTTCAGTTATAGTATTTTCCAACTGTGGCCCTGGAACTGAGTGATTGTATTTCTGTCACAATAGGAAGCCATACTTTGAGGAACGTGTGTTGGGGAGAGGAGTCACAAGAATGTTAAATTTGCTGCACTTAATGGCTAGACATTGTTTTACCTATGATTTTCATCGAGCTAGGTTTTCTTCCTTGACACTTAAGTTTGTCTGAAATATACTTAATTATCATTTTATTTTATCCTTTCTGGGTCATTTTGGTTAGGTTTTTCTCATGTGAACAACACACAATTGGATTTTATTTGATGTGTGTGTGTGTGTGTGTGTGTGTGTGTGTGTGTGTGTGTGTGTGTCTGTGCTGGTGCCGTGGTATTTGTGTCGGGGTCAGAGGATAACCTCATGTGTGGGTTCACACCTTTTACCCCTTTGAGGCAGGGTCTCTCTATTGACTAGGACATGTTTCTGTCTCTGTCCCCCTTCTTGCTGTAGACATGTTGTGATTCCAGATACCCATTGTAGCTTCTGCTTTGATGTGGGGTCTGTGGATTGGAACTCAGGTACTCATGGTTGTATGATAAGTACTTTATCCAGTGAGACATCACCCCAGCCAGGATTTTATTTTTTAAACTTTAATTAATAGCATTGAGTTTTAATAGGAAAGTTCCAACAATCTATATAAGTGTTTCATCCTGTTAACCTGTTTTATTTATTTATTTTTAGTTTGCTGTGTTTTCTTTATGTAGCTTACTTTTGTGTCTTTTGCCACACTCAGATCATAAGTATGTTGTTTTTTCCATGTTGTCTACTGGCTCTTTAAAACGTTTTGATTAGACACCCAGGAGTTTAGGAAAAATCTATTTGTGCTTGGCTTCCAGATCATTTCTTTGTTGTTGGGCTTTTGATAAGGAATTTTTCTCTCTGGTTCAATTTTGGCACCTGAAAAATATGGAAAAAAATTATTATGTACCTCATAGGATGTGGTACTCTGCAAGGAGGCATGGAGGATAGGGTTTTGCTGAGTCTGGCAGGCTTCTGGGACTGTCTCCTTCTGTTAAGGAAGTCAAGGCAAGTCTGAGGATGCTATAAATCTCAGTAAATCCTGGACACCCCAGTCCCTAGGCAGGCCACAGCTGTGCCCTGAGATAAGCAGGCAATTCAAGGCCTAAACTCAGTCCAGCTGTAATAACAAACCTAAACAGTAAGGTTACATTTCCTCTGCTCTATATGTCTAGAGTCACGTAGCCCCCTAAATTTATCTATGCAAATTAGGCATCCAAAGGGTACTGGCCCCTACCTATCAACTCATGAGATGCCCATAGATCCTGCCCCTACCAATCCCCTTGCTGCCTATGCCCGTACCTCTGCCTTTTCCTCTATATAAACCACTCTTATCTATACAATAAATGATCTGTCCCACCGCGACTTATCCCAAGAGTGTTCATCTCTTGCCTGCTCACAGCTATTCCAAGCCTCTGTTCTCCCAGCTCCGTGGACGAACAGGGAGTTGATACGCGCTGCAACTCCCCCACTAAGCCACGGACCCACAATAGGATTTTTAAGAAAAATAAAACCAGTTGATTTCATGCTATGCTCTTTAAATATCTGTCAAAATTCAAAAGTTCTCAGATGACATGGGATGTGTTTGTACAGTAAAGTTCATCATTATTTTTTTAATAAATATTTTATTTATTTGCAAGGAAAGAGAAAGAATGAGTGAATGGGTGCTCCAGGGCCTCTAGCCACTGCATTTGAGCTCCACTTTGTGTATCTGGCTTTACATGGGTACTGAGGACTCAAATCCCCAGTTGTTAGGCATTACAGGCAAGCAAGTGCCTTAACTGCTGAACCATCTTTCCAGCCCTAATTTATTTCTTTTCTTCTTTCTCTCTCTCTCTTTCTTTCTAAAAACAAATATCCCATTGCTTTGCTCTTCCTTTGACCAGGATTTAGAATAAATATATTCTGTTTTTCCACTAGAGGTCCTTTCAGCACTATTTTTAAAAAGTACCTTTGAATCAACTACCTCAATTTCTTACAGGGGATTTTTTCAGTCATCCCTAAGGGTAGACTAGAGAACAAGCCTTGAATCCTTTCTGTGTCATTCTCCATGAAGAGGCAACGGGCACCACAGCCCCAGAGGACAGACTAGTCCACCGAGGGCTGTGCATGACACTGGAGTAGAGCTGGTCTTTGGACAAATCTTGGTTCCACTGAGCTGTTTATTCACATTCTGTACTACACCTTCATACCTCTGTAAACTGGGTATCTCACAGTGTGGTTATGGGTCAGTAGCATAAAGAGTTCTGCTTGTGGAACCTAATGATCTTGGCTTTGCCCATTATTAAAGATAAAATTTTCTTTGGTTTATTTCTCAAACACTTAGTTTCTATATTTAAAAAAGTGAAGGAACTAAAAATTCACTCTCACAAGGTGGCTTTAAATAAGATCACATGTGTAATATCTAGGTGTATTGTATAGCAGGGGTCTGTAATTATTATCACATTTATCCATTTCTCTAAGTTCCTTCCTCTGAAGTTACTTTTTGTTATTCACGTACCCATACAGCAATGACTTATAGTGCCTTAGGAAAAAACTAGTCATTTAAATAGGATTAGCATTTTATATATTTGACAAATTATTTCTCTCTGATTCAGTTTCTGAAGAAGATTCTAGAGAAACTGAGAATTAGTACCAGGAGTGTGGTGCGTCTTTCTGAAACAAACGAGCATTGCTCTTAACATTAATGGGAGTTTCATTCTTGCTTTATAGGGAGAGGAGAGCTGGCCCTGCAGAAGCCAAGGAGGAAGTATCACCACACAACTTTCTCATGTTTACCAGGCACTATTCATCATACCTGAATGGCCATGTACAACCTGAGTAGAGACCACACAGGCCCCTTCACCCTTTCAGGCATCCCTGGACTTGAGCACTACCACATCCAGATCAGTATCCCCTTCTGCTTTATCTACTTGGTGGCCTTTGTGGGCAACAGCATCCTTCTTTACCTCATTGCTGTGCAACACAGTCTTCATATGCCCATGGTTTTTTTTTTTCCTCTCCATGCTGGCTATGACTGACCTCATATTGTCTACCACACATGTCCCCAAAGCCCTTAGCATCTTTTGGTTTGGTCCCAATCATTTTTCCTGGCTGTCTGACCCAGTTATTCTCCCTGCACTACAGCTTTGTGCTGGACTCAGCCATCCTGCTGGCCATGGCATTTGACCACTGTGTGGCCATCTGCTCACCCTTGAGGTCTACTGCTATTCTCATACCCAAAGCTATTGTCAATATTGCTGCAGGGATCTCTTTCCAAAGTTTCTGTGTGTTTGTCCTGTGTGTTTTCCTTGTGAATCACCTTCCCTTCTGCAGGACTAATATCACACATACTGTGAATATACTGGTGTTGCCCAGCTCACCTGCACGGATATCTCTCTCAACATCTGGTCCTCGTTGCTGTCTCCTACACTCTGATCCTATCTGCTCTTTCCCTCCTCCCCTCCCAGGATGCATGCCAGAAGGCCCTTGGCACCTGTGGTTCTCATGTCTGTGTCATCTTCATGTTCTACACACCAGCATTCTTCGCTATTCTTGCCCATCACTTTGGGCACAATGTCCTTCGTACCTTTCATATTATGTTTTCCAACCTGTATGTGATTATCCTACTTGCACTCAACCCTGTTGTCTATGGAGTGAAGACCAAGCAGATCCAGGACAAATCCATTCTGCTCTTTCCCAAGGGGTCCCAATAACATATGCCTGAGGTCTGGTAGGACAAGGCTAGTTCATAAAGTCCAGTGGGTCACAGACTGACCTGCAGCCAGTGGCCCCAAAGAAAGGACAAATGAAAACTTCCTTATTAACAAAAAATCATGTTTATGCTTTTGTTTTTGGTTTAGAATACTCAGTCTGTCCAGGTATAGGAAAACAAACTGGGAGTTTAGAGATAATAAATATTTATTTTGCTTCTGGTGCCAATAACTTCTGTGATTCTTTTTTTTTAAAAATATTTATTGTCCATAATGAGTTACCTGTGATTCTTTATTACTGCTCTAAGATAGTATACAAAAATAATGAGAACAATAAAATGATTAGTATCTCATGCTTATTTGGAAATACGTCTAAGGAATTTGCATTATGATTTACATATATCATAATAGTTTATTTATGAGTCACAGTAGGAAAGGTCCTATCTGTAATGTTCTAGATTACTAACATGGTGATTGCTCTCAATTTCTAGGCAGCATTAAAGAAACATCCTAGAATCTTCTTGTGCACAAATTAATATGTATCAAATAAATGAATAGAAAACTTATTAAATACAGATTGAAGATGTTTTTCTTTCTTAGGCAATGTTAAAACTCTTTGTTGTTGTTGTTGTTATTGTTTTATTTTTTTAAGGTAGGGTCTCACTCTAGTCCAGACTGACCTGGAATTCACCATGTAGTCTCAGGGCAGCCTCGAACTCATGCCTCCTGAGTGCTGGGATTAAAGGCATATGCTACTGAAAGGGAGATAGGTAGCATTATGAAGACACAGACAGAAAGGCCCATAGGAGATGTCATTTCATGCTCTGCTTTAAAAGAAGCATCTCTGTCACACTCCCCGAGACTCAGGGAACACTGTGGAAGGGTTGGAGGAAAGAATGTAAAAGGCAGAGGATGGGGAGGAGCACTCTGGAATGTCATATTCCAGACATGTGGTGGCAGATGCACTCAGAACCTCACAGCAGCTGTTACCCTCACATTCGGCCCATCTACAAGTTGTGATGGGTGATGAAGGATGGCAAAAATAAAGAAATGCATCAAAATAGCAGCAGGTCTGCTTGAAGGGAGGAAGGAGATTGGTGGAAAGGGAATAGGGAAGTGGGGGAAGAGAAAAGGACGGGAGGGGACAAGGATCAAAATACATTTTGTACATATATAAAAATTGTCAATAAAATGTCTGAAAATATATAAAATAGAACTATGCCAAGGAATATGCATATATGTGTATCTGTATATATACATATACATACATACTCATACATGCATAAAATCTACCTCTCTACCTGTGGTGGTTTGAATGTATAGACTCAGGTGTTTTAAAAAAAACTTGGATTTCCAGCTGCCTGGCTGGAAGAGGTGTCACTGGGGGGTAGATCCCAGAGTTGGGGGTGGATCTAATTTCCAGCCTACATGCAGAGCAGTCTGAACTCTGCCTGGGTTCCTGCTGCTTTGCTGCTGGTTTTGTGCCTGCTTGTGGTGCAGGCTGCTTGGAGTTCTTTCTCTGCTTGGATCTGTGAAAGGGGCCAACTTCTTCCACCATGGCTGGAACTGTGGCAGAAAAAGGGTTAGTTACTGAATGTTGCAAGAGGAAGGAAAGGTGAATTCCTAAGGCTCCTGAAAGTGTCACCTGCAGGGAAGCTGAACTTCTCCCTACTCAGCACCTGGAGGGTCTCTGAGAAAAACCTTGCTGAAAGAAGAGAGGATAATTTATATTAGATAGACTGTTGCCCTGGGTAACGGACAGGGCTACCTGGCTGCAGGAATACTTGATAAGCATGTTTTGGGGAATTGCTTGTGTTCTGAAAAGTTAATTCATCCCATGTAAACCACAAAGACTGTCAAGTATGTTTTGAAACGTCATGTATGATGTTTCCAGACTTTTGAGATTGCACGATTGCCATGGACTCAGTTTAGAATTTCCCCTTGTGCCCATTTCTTTGTGCTGATCACAGCTACTCAATGCCACGTCTGCTTCTGGAAACTATAGCTTTGCTTTCTAACCACGCCTTATTCCCAAACCTATAAAACCAAAATACAAACTCAGTTTTGGGCTAGAACTTTTTGAGTAAGAGCTTACTCCAGACCCCTGACAGCCAATCATTTAACAAATGAACTTTTGAGATACAAAAGTTAAATTAAAAAAAAAAGGAAAAGTAGGTTAAATTATTCACAAGCAAAGTAGTACTCTCATGCCACGCATAGTAGCTCATATCTATAATCCCCACACTCAGCAGGCTGTGGTAGGAGGAGCATCATGAATCAAGATAAACCTGGAACAACAGAGTGAGCCTGCCCTCAAGTGAGACCCTAGAGCTCTCACCTTCAAAGGTCTGGCTAATTGCAAGAATTGGTTTTTCTTTTGTTTGTTACTGATTTATCTAAGGAGAGACCACTCCAATGCCAGTGGGAGTGGAAGAAGAGGAATTTGTTAATCTGGTGTGATGGTTAAATTTTGTGTCAATTTGACCATTTAAATTATTTTGGGTGGGTCTCTGAGGTTGTTTACAGGAAGGCAGCCCTCTCTCTCAGCAGGGGGTTAGGATGTAAAGAAGCTCAGGAAAACTAGAAACAAATTTTCTTTCCTGGGTGGGGAGTGTAGGACGGAAATTCCAGAGACAGTGAGTCAATAAGTCTGGGACAGGGTTTCCAGACCCCGCCCTAAGGAAATTTCTCTCCCTGGATCCCCCTGCCTGTTTGCTGGTCTGTGTGTGGTGTTGGTGATGGGTTTCTCTCTCTCTGCTTGGACCTGTGAAAGGGGTCTAGCCTGTTTGCCATTATGGAACTTCCCATGGATCTATAGTTTCAATAAATCCTTTCCTCCCATAAACTGTGCCTGGTGTGGAGACTCATCCCAGCAGCATGTGAGCTGACTATAACACATGGGGATACAAATTTACATTTAAACCAGTAACAGTACAAGATTACATAGCAGTTGGTAAATTGGAAAGGGAAATACACGTGAAAAGACTTAACATAGTGACAAGTTTGTAGTATAGATAAATAATAGAGGGTCCTTTTTAAAAAAATATTTTATTTATTCATTTTCAAGCAGAGAGAGTGAGAGAGAAAGTGAGAGAGCACCAGGGCCACCACCTTGTGGCTTATGTGGGTACTGGGGACTTGAACCCAGGGCCTTAGGCACTGGAGGCAAGTGCCTTAACCGCTGAGCCATCTCTCCAGCCCTAGAGGGTCCTTTTTAAAATGAAAATTATATGGTCCATTTCAAAGTATTCTTTTGAAAAAAAATTTAAATACAAGTATGTATTTGCATGTTGGCATGGCACCATCATCAAAGTAGTTATACAGGAAGAAACAGAGTTGGGATGTTCAAAAATGTTTTCTTCACTTGAAAATAGGTTAAATAGGCTTAGGGAGATGGCCCAAAGGTTAAGAGCACTTGCTGCCGAAGTGTAAGGGCCTCTCGGACCAACAACTGCCTGCTTTGACTCTCCATATCCCAAATAAAAAGGCGAGTGGCCATGCACGACTGTGACCCCAGCACAAAGGTGAAGGGGACAGACGGCAGCTCTGGGTTGAGGAAGACACCCAAGTCAAGGAAGAAATACATTGATGAGTGACAGAAGGACACTTGACGTTCTCCTCTGGCCTCTTCACATGCATGAGGTGCACACGTCTGCACTCGAGCACACACACACACACACACACACACACACACACACACACACACACACAAACATACATCACACACATACCACACTACACATATTGGTCTGGTAATGAGGTCATGAACTGGAAACCTAGGTGATAAGACAGACACATAGACACGTCTTCATCCCACATGCAGAGTAGCAAAACAAAACAAATCCTTAGCTTCCTCAGGAGCTGACTGTATAAAAGCCAGGGTTTTATGGTGTCAAACCATTATTAGTTTAGTTTATTGTATGAATCTCCCCACCCTCCCATTCCTCGCCCCCAATTCTTTTTTACAATCTCTCTGTTCACTGACAGATTTTCTCAATGTTCTGGTTTAACATAGTTAGGAACCACATATGAGGGAAAATATGCAGAGCTTGGCTCTCTGCTCTTGTGTGAGGTCACTAAGAATGATCTGCTCCAAGTCTGTCCATTTTTCTTTAAATTTCATTATGTCATTTTTCCTTTCAGCTGCGTAGAATTCCATAGTGTACATGTACCACAACTTCGATATTCATTCATCCAGTGATGGGCATCTGGGTTGGTTCCAATTCTTTGCTATTATGAATTATTATGAATTGAGCTGCTAGAAACATAGTTGAGCAAATGTCTCTGTACTTTGGTGAGGAAACTTGGGGGTAGATGCCCAGTGGAGGGATAGCTAGAGTCGCTGGTAAATATTTTTATTTATTTGCAAGCAGAGAGAGACAGAGGGCATCTAGCCCCTTCAAATGAACTCCAGATGCATGCACTACTTTGTGCATCTGATGTTATGTGGGTACTGGGGAGTCAAACTCAGATCCTTAGGTTTTGTAGGCCAGCGCCATAACCACTTAGCAATCTCTCCAGCCCTTATCCAGAGACATTTCCACCCTCAGCAACAATACAAAAAGGAAGAAGAAAAAAAGAGAGAGAGAAAGAAAAACTGGCTACCTCTGGTGCAGTCCATATCCCCCTATCCTATGGACAGATCCATTATGCGCAAGGAAGGACCCCAGTGGGTAGGGGACAGAGAGGAGGGAAATGAGGACACATTCACAAAATTTGCTCATACAATGTATATAATTAATCATAATAAAGATATTTTTAAAACCCCTTCTACTTTAAGTAGTGGCATGGGCAGGGTTAATAGAAATTTCTCTCTCTTCTTCTCTTGAGGCTAAGACAAAAGGGCATTAGTTTCCCTCAGGCCCTGCCTACTTACCTCTTCTCCAGCAGTGACCAGAGAGAATAAATGGGCAGAGAGGCATCCTCCCCTCGAGTCCCTTCCTTCTTCACTTCTTGGATTGCTGTATTTTCCCCTCTTTTCAGATTTCCTCAATGTCTGTGTAGCACACTTTCTTCTTTCCCTTGGTCCTGATTGCCACGATTAGGTGAGTGTTGGCGGCTTGAAGAGGGTTAACTTGATTTAGGATTTGGAAAGAGAGAGGGAGAGAGAGAGAGAGAGAGAGAGAGAGAGAGAGAGAGAGAGAGAGAGAGAGAGAGAGAGAGAGAGAATGAAAAGAACAGTACTTCATTTCTCAGAAGTGATGGCCAGGCTCAGGGACTTTCTTCCCTGAGGTCATAGCCACCAGTCTTTCTGTTTACGCCCCATCGAATGAATGGGCATCCAACTATTAGAGCAGATCAGCAATAACTGAGTTAAGTACAACACGTTAGTGTGATGCAGGCCACTTCTGTGTCAGGCATCTGACAAGGATGCTTAGCTCATCTAAAGAGTAAGGTATGCAACTGTGTGTGTGTGTGTTCTGAGTAGTTTATCCATCTGTTCTCCTTATCTGATGAATGATTCATCCTCAAGACATGAAATATAATCTAATAAAAAAACTGCCCTTACTACATTTCAGGCCATACATTTTGTTATGATAAAAATGTGTGAATTAGAGATAGTATGTTATTTGGGACTAGATGTATGAACATCTCTTGTATTGGAAAGCTTGGAAAAAGTAGAATATATATATATATATATATATATATATGAAAAGCAAAGAATCCAAGAATCCTATAGTTCAAATAGCTTTCCAAATTCACACAGCTAGTAAGTCATAAAAGTAAAATTAAAGTAAATCGTGCAACTTGCTTTCAGGCTCCACAGCCCAGTTTGTGCTAATATTTATCAGAATATTTATCAGAATATTATGAACATTTGTGTATTTGTATCATAATATCATAATTACCCAATAAATTAATACTAATTCCTTTATTATCTTACTCAATAGGTAATCCATATTAAAAATCTTAAAAATCCCTTGTGCTTCCATGTTTCAACTCCATACATTGAATACACTCTTGTCCTTTTCTTTCTTATTTACTTTAGCATAATGTCGCTCAGTCTCATTCATGTTGTCAAGAAAGAGGACACACACTTGAATCCCAGCACTCAGAGCAGGTGGCCAAGGCAGGAGGTCTCAAGTGTGAGGTCAGCATGTGTTACACGGGGAGTTCAAGGTCAGGCTGAGAACTCAGTGAGCCCTTGTCTTAAATACATAAACAAACAAATAAAGAAATGAATAAATAAATAGACTGACAGATAGATGAACGATTGATTTTGAAAAAGAAGGAATCTTTTTTTTTATTATAAGGCTGAAAAGTTTTAAAGTATTTCATTTGTTAGGGGATTATAATGGGTTTACAGAGGCTAGGAGAACTGAGTGGTTGGAGAGAGGGAATATGCTGATCGAATAGTATGAATTTTCCATCAGGCAGGAGGAATGAGTGGTAGGAGCTAGGGATATAGCTCCGTGGTAGAGCCCATGCATAGCATGCTGAGAGCCCTGGGTTCAATTTTCAGTGTTGGAAAACAAATGAATCAATTTTAGTGACAGATAGCATAGATTGGTAGCTCCAATAAAAATAACACATTTAATTTTTCAAAATTCTTAAATTTATAGACTAAATATTTTTACCACACAGATGATAGTGAGCACTGTAAGATGGTAGAATTGTTAATTAGCCTCCCTTAATTATTTCACATTGTAAATGTATTTTAAAACACCATATTTTACCCCATAAAACAAGTAATTATTATTTGTCAATTAAAAATAAAATTTCCTAATTTGCTGAGTTTTTTTCTAGATGGTTTAACAGAATCCAATCAAAAATATTGAATTTGTTTGTGCTATCTTACATTTATTTTAAGATAGAAATTATTTTTTCTTCTCACCCCTTTGCCCTTTGAATAGCATTGATGTGTGGAAGACAAAAACCCCCAAAAACTGTCATGTGGATCTGCTCACCCTGTGCATTTGTCTGATTGGACAATGACAAGCCAGAGTTAACTTCAGGTTTCGGCACACATGTGTGTTTGTGAATGCTTTGGGAATAGATGTGTGAACATCTCTTGTATTGGAAAGCATGGAAAATTAGAATAAAAAGTAGAAGAGACTTTTTCCTAGCGTGTATAAACAGGATGACCTCTGCGGGCCAGGCATGTGGTTTCAGGGTGCTGGAGTACAGGTTGGCCTAGGAGGCAGCTTTTCAGCATGAAGGCCGTACAGCCTACTCAGGAGAGTTCTAGGCATGTGGAATCAGAGAACCAAGATAGAGGTGACTAAGCCACAGGACAGGAATCAGGACTGCTGGGGGGGGGGGATGGGCTGTGGTCTACTGAAGTCTGAACTGGGTTCTCAGAAGCTGAAACCTGAGATTTAGGAGTAAATGTAGAGGAGGCCTGGGTGGCTTCCAGAAAGGACCTTTTACTTGACAGATAAGGACATGCCACAAAGAAAGAAGAAACGAGAAGAGGAGAGAGAAGATGGAAACTGCTAAACCTAATTAAGTTACTTGTTGGCAATAAAGGACACTGACCTCTCAACTCTAATCATCAGCTAGTCTTTAAAGCAGCCAGCATTTCACTGATGGATGTTCTACCAAGACAAACTAGCAGCTCTTAAGTAATGAAATTCATAAATTCTATAAACTGTAACCCACTCACCCATGACAAAGTGTGTCCTGTAACTTGTTAAATTTTTTTTATCAGAAGCCAGTATGTAATATGGAATATAAACTATGTAGAAAGCTTCCTGGAAAACTTGGCTGGAAGAAAGAGATTCTCTTTAGATAGAATGATCTATCTTGGTGTGTCTGAGACTAGCTTGTTGATGCACATTGCTGCTCTCATTACATTGTGACATAGTTTCTTTGGAATTGAAATATTCCCTCCTGGAGGAAGGGCAGGTTTAGGAGACCCATTAAGGTTCACAAGTCTGGGAAAAGCTGAAACTCAAAGGTCATAAGACCTCAGCCCAAGGTTCTACGACCGCGTGGCTAAATGACCGCGTGGAGGAAGACTTCAACCAGTCAAGCAAGTGGTGCTGTGAGCTTGAGTCATCACCTATGCTAAGGAGGGTTCACCAAAATTAGTTTTGGTGTAATGTGTTTTCTTTTGTCATCTGTGCTCTCTCTGGGTGATGTGTGTCGTGTGTCTCTCCAGAGAAAAAAAGTACACAATTAATGCCATTTTCTTTTTACTTCAAAAGGGTCCCCGTGCATGATAAATTATTTTGTTACTCTTACATTAGGAGTCACTGGTGCTAATTTGATTGGAGGGGAGAGGGACTCAAGTGACCTTAACTTCCTTTATCATTCTCTGTTCTTAGGACCAGAGACTTGGTGCCATCTTGGCCTGGTCACGATGACCTTCAACTTGAGCAGCTACAACCCAGGGCCCTTCATTTTGCTGGGGATCCCAGGCCTGGAGCAGTTCCATGTGTGGATTGGGGTTCCCTTCTGTGCGATCTATGTGGTAGCTGTTATGGGGAACTGCCTCCTCCTCTACCTCATCGCCATGGAGCGGAGCCTGCATGAGCCCATGTTCTTCTTTCTCTCCATGCTGGCCATGACTGATCTCATCTTGTCCACAGCCGGAGTGCCCAAAACACTTAGTATCTTTTGGCTGGGGGCTCGGCAAATCACATTCCCGGGGTGCCTGACACAAATGTTCTTCCTGCACTACAGCTTTGTCCTGGATTCAGCCATTCTGATGTCCATGGCATTTGATCGCTACGTGGCCATCTGCTCCCCTTTGCGATACACCACCATCTTGACCCCCAGGACCGTCATCAAGATGATTGTGGGCATCTCCTTTCGGAGTTTCTGTATCATCCTGCCAGATGTGTTCTTGCTGACACGTCTACCTTTCTGCAGGACACACGTCATACCCCACACATACTGTGAGCATATAGGTGTTGCCCGGCTCGCCTGTGCGGACATCTCCATCAACATCTGGTATGGCTTTTGTGTTCCCATCATGACAGTCATCTCAGATGTGGTCCTCATTGCTGTCTCCTACGCCCTCATCCTACTTGCCGTTTTCCGCCTTCCCTCCCAGGATGCCCGCCAGAAGGCCCTAGGTACCTGTGGTTCTCATGTCTGTGTCATCCTCATGTTCTACACGCCGGCCTTCTTCTCCATCCTTGCTCATCGCTTTGGACACAATGTCTCTCGCACATTCCACATCATGTTCGCCAACCTCTACATTGTCATCCCACCTGCACTGAACCCTATTGTCTATGGAGTGAAAACCAAGCAGATCAGAGATAAGGTCCCGCTTTTGTTTTCCATGCAAAGGAAAGAATGAGGTCCCATCGTCAACAAGAAGGATAAGAGAAGTCTTTTTAAGGCCAGGAATGCCTGTAGCTGTTCTGTGTCCCAGGTGCAATGGTGTGAAATAGACAGCTATATGTATGCAAAAGAACGCTCAATGCCCTCATGGTGGCGTTGATGGAGAAGAGGTGAAAACCAAGAAAGCATAATTGGCATCTGCCGCTACGATGAGAGAAATGTGTGACGACAGAGACAATGAAGAAGAGACACAGTGGACAAAGATCATCAGGAAAGCTCTTATTTAGGAGATTAGCAGATTGATGCTGATATTTAGAACATTTATGATGATATTTGATCCTATTCATTGTACATTTTATGTTTCTGTATAACTGCCATTAAATATGTTCTACACTCCTTCCCCAATCAGACAATTGGTGTGTATATCCTCACTGGTATGGATCAGGAGAAGAGCTTCGGGGTTCCAACACACACTGAGAATGTGAACCACAGGGGGTGTACCAGGAGAGTATGAGCCCTGAAAATAAATCTGGGCAAAGGGTTGGGATTTCCAATGTACATAGACCTCAAGTCAGCTTAGACGCTAAGGTGAAAAACGTAACCACACAAGTCACAAGACTTGTGGAGCTCTGTCTGTTGACTGCAGCTCCTCAAATGAAAGAGCTCAGAGCTTTTCTGTAGTGAAGAGGAGCAATGAGGAGTGGAAGGCTATGATCATGTGTCCTTAGGAAGCTACAGCTGAATTTCACTGGTGCAAGAATATAGAAAATATGTTTTCTAAAGAAAGATCAGAGAAGCATAATTTTAGACTAAAATGTGGAGTTGATGGATTCCGTTTCAAGTCTATTCTAAGGAGCTGGGTTCCGAGGAGTTTCCACAATGCTTCTCAAGGTGTGTGAGGAGGTTTCTCCTTTCTCTCTCTCTCTCTCTCTCTCTCTCTCTCTCTCTCTCTCTCTCTCTCTCTCTGTCTCTGTCTCAAACTCATTATGTAGTCACTTTGCACTCCTGACCATCCTGCCTCTACCTCAAAAGTGCTGGGATTATAGGTGGTTGGACCACACCTGGTTTCTGCAGTCCTGGGGTTCAAACCCAGGGCTGTGTGCACGCTAGGCAAGCGCCAGCGGAGCCCCACACTAGCCACTTTTGTCTTTTTCTCTGGATCACTGCAGGCCTACAGTTATCTAGTCTGAGTACCAAGTTTCAAGATAACACTGTAGGTGGAAAGCTGAATGAATATGCATAACTTTAAGTCTGAACTTTGGAAATGAAAGTATGGCCCTTTCCCAAGCCTAACGCTATGTCACTGATTGAAACTTTAAACCCGATGCCAACTCCCAGTGGTGGCATCGAGAGAACACAGCTCCTTCTTCTTCTGTACCATCCCTCCGTCATTGCTGCATTTCGGGGCGTCTGTGTTTACATGGGAGCCTGTAACCTCTCGGGCCTCTTGCCCCCACCTGTTCCACCTGGACATTGCTCTCTGGAAAGTCTTATAAACATCTCTCAAAATGTGTGTGTGTCTAGGAATGACTGTGACATGGGGCACTCTGAACTATCCCAGTGATTAATAAAGGACCTGTTATGATGAAAAAAAAATAGAAGAAAAAAAGTAGTGTTTGCCTAAAAAATCGATTTGAAATACACTACTTTATTTAGAAAATCACTATCGAGAATCTGCTGAATTCTTGATATCATTCTAAGCACCGAGAATTGTGAAGGCTAATACTACAAAGGAGGTCCTGCCTTGCTTCTGTGGAGCTTATGTTTTAGGGAGAACATCAAATAAGCCATCATACAAAGTGGTAATTTCAATAAAATAGTAGCCTAGCTGGGTGTGGTGGCGTACACCTCTAATCCCAGCACTTGGGAGGGCCAGGTAGGAGGATCACCGTGAGTTCAAAGCTAGCCTGGGTATACAGAGTGAATACAGTTCAGCCTGAGCTGGTAAGACCCTGCTTCAAAAAAAATCAAAATAAATAAATAAAACAGTATCTTAGATAAAAAAATGATGAATAGAGTGATGAACTGAAACTAGGTGAGGAAGCCACTTCTAGGAGAAACCTAGCTATCTTGGGGCTGGGAAGATGGCTCAGCCATTAAAGGGTCTGCTTGCAAAGCCTATGGGCTCAGGGTTCAATTCCCCAGTATCCATGTAAAACCAGACACACAGAAACCTGGTCATGTGAGATTAAGCTCCATCATACTTTATGAAAATTGTGCTTCCTGGACCAGGTTGCTAAAAGTGTTTACATATACCAGAAGATTTTCTGGCATTCTTATTCCTTTCTGGTAATTTTCACCATGCTGAGAACATGGATTAACCCAGCGATGATATTTCTAAAAGCTTCCCTGAGAATGTGAGGATTAGATTGTGAATTGAGGTAACTTGAATGTACACACTCTTATTCATTTTGTAGGTACTCAACCTCAAGATTATCTGTAGACATGCATGAATGGCTTCCATGAAAGACGACTGGATTTCAAAAGCAAAATGAAAGAAGGGACCTTTGTCTGCTCCTCTTGTCTTCCTCCCCCCACTCACTGTGTCTGGCCCAAATGTCTGCTATTATTTTTCTAGCCTCCTTCCCTAGAGAATTCATATTTCTTTCTGTATCTATCCGGCCTCTTTGTTGATAATCCTATACGCATCTTGGTTTTCACATATGACCTTTCTCACAATTTAAATGTTTACTTTCTGACTTCAGGTTCAGAGCTAAAAGGAGAATGTAGATGAATCAATGCTTTTAATTTGCATTTATATATATCATTATATATAGAAATAAATGTATTTGTGCCATGTCTTTACTGAGTGCTGTTGCTCTCCTCACTTTAGATCCATCATATTCAAACTGATCTTACAATGTTTCCATTTTAAATGGCTTCCTCCATCCATGGTTTCCCGTTCATGAGAGAAGAAAACAGATTAGGTGGTGTTTTTCTTTCCCCAAGTTAGGATGAATAGCTCTAACTGTACATGACTATTACTGATGTAGCAATTTTTTGTTCTACTGTCTGATCATGAATGAGTTTACAATGTTCTGATTTGAATTTAAAAAATGATGATGCAAAAAATCAGCAGGTAACTCTCACACATAAATATGTGTCATCATGCATGTTTTTTCTTGGTGAAATTCCTGTCTTTATAGCTTTCTCACCATGTATTACAGACACTACTCTTCCTCAAGGACAAAAGAAAAATTCCAACAGACACAACTTAAGTGAGGAGAAGTTTATTATTACTTCAGAGAGTATATAATCTTTCATGGTAGGAGAAAAAGGTAAGTAGCCAGAACAGCTTGGATGGTGGCTGTGGGAGCTCACAGCATAGCTCCTTCACATCTTGGTGGACCAGCAATCAGGAAGGGGACCAGAAGCAAGGTGGGCAGTGACCTACCTCCTGACCTACGAAACAGAGCCACCAGTCGGGGACCACATGACACTCTTGGGGACATTCATATACAAACCACAAGACTACCAATCAATTACAACTTGTTTTGTCTTCCTATCCTCAGCATTCAGGAGTCTTCAGGAAATAGTAGGCATAATTAATTGCTTCTAACTTTCTCTGACATTCCACCAGCATTTGTGTGTGTGTGTGTGTGTGTGTGGTGTGATACAATGCGTGTGTACATGCGTGTACCCCTTCTATTGCCTTTCCACGTTGTTTCCTTGAGACAGAGTCTCCCACTGAACCTGGAGCTGCCATTTATTTATTTATTTTTTTTGGCTGAACAGTGAACCCAGAAATTCTCTTGTCTCTCCACCCTATTCAGCACTGGGATTTTTACATGGGTGCTGGGGACTGAATTTAGGTCCTCATTCTTGTACAGCAAGCCATTGTATTTGCTGAGCTATCTCCCCAGTCCTATTAGTTTTTTTTTTGTTTTTGTTATTCTATTTCTGTCGATTCTTACATTTTATTCATACTCACTTCCCTGTCTCATTTGCTCCCAACTCAACCTAGACAACTGACTTTATACCAGAGCAAATGCTGCCCGTGTGCCTATAATCCTATACCTATCAATGTTTAGATATCAAATGAGCTTGCCTCTTGCTTCTTAACTTATCTAACTCATAATGGATTGATAGCAATGCTTCTTGCAGGCAGAACTTTGTGGCTGAACTATTTTTTCCTTGAACCATCCTTTCAGTCATTTATAAAAGTTTCATACAAGTATACGTTTTACATTGAGCACACCTCCCTGTCAGTCCTTACCCTCCTTTTCTGTGCCCTTTCCCTTCTTGTTAGACCCCCCTTGTTCCTCCAGATAGTTTCACTTGTACTTCATGTCATATGTGCATACATGGATTTATAAACCTATATAGAATATAGGAACCACAAATGAGAAAAAAAACCACATTTGTCTTTTGGAGATGGGCTTAGTGGACTTAATGTGATCATCTCCAGTTGCATCCATTTTCCTGAAAATAACATAACTTCATCCTAATTATGGCTAAAAAAATTCCATGATGTATATGTGCCACATTTTCTTGGGGATCATTTCTATGGTTCATTATTAAATTATATTTTCTTTCTTTCATCACAAGAAGTAATACTGACTAGGCTTTTCATTGAGAGTCCCAAAGACTAAGTTCTCATATTTTTACAGTGAAATTGTCCCTTATGCTCTCTGGACTATATCATAATAATACTTCCATATGACTTAGATTATAATAAGTCCACACAACACACACACACACCACTTCATAAGGAAAAACCTTATGTGAGAAGTTACTTACTGGATCATTGTAGAATACCAAACCTATAATTGTGCATTTTTTGTATTTATTTTATTTGCACACATGTGAAAGCATACATGCCTCTGTGTGTAGTATGTATGGTGTGGTATGTGTATGTGTGGTGTGTGCATGACAATGTATGAGTCCCATGAACATATGGAGGCCAGAGTAGAATTCTAGATGTTTTCGTCTATTTTCCATATGGATGTTTCCTTGAGACAGAGACTCTCACTAAACTCAGACTGGCTGACCAGCAAACCCCAGTGGTTCTCTGGTCTCTGCTCCTCATGGGACTGTGGCTACAGGAATGCATGGGCATGCCCAGATGTTTATATGGGTGCTAAGACTTGAACTCAGGGTAAATCAGGCCCTCTTACCTACTGAGCCATGTCTCGGCCCCTTGTGTAATATTTTTTTGCTGATGCTATTTTTATTTATCTAGTTATGTATTATTTTTACAAAGTTTTTATTTGTTATTTTCTGTTTGTCCTGTGAGTGTATGCCCAAAGTTTCATTCCAGCTAGGGACTGAAACCAAGTATGAACTTGGATCTCTGTGGTGACATTTTGAGAAAACTATTCAGCTCCTCTAAATGGGTGGGTGAAGTACTGTGAGACAATAATGCCTATTAAGTGGGATATAAACTCTTCTTTATGAGGGTTTAGCTGGCATCTCAGGCAGGGTTTGTCTCCAAGATACTTTTGCCAAGTCAAACAATCTTTTCTAGAGCTAATTCACGAGCCCAAGGCACTTGTTGGGTGCATTACGTATATGATTAGTTTCGCAGCCCACCTTTTAGGAAAGGTATGTGACCCTTATTATGCAGAGAAATCATTAAGCCCAGGTGAGTTAAGGCGAGTGATCCAGGCTTCACAGTGGCAAAGCTTTACTCAAATGCCCAGGCTCTCTCCATCAAGACACTTTGTGGAAACACAACCAGTAGCTTCCAGTCTCCAGACAGTAGTTGGGTCTGTCATTTACACAGTGAAGACAGTGTCCTGGCTGCCGCCACCCTATCTTGTGGATCTGTTGGGTCTCCATGTTCGGTCTCCATCTCTCCTCAGGCCCTGAGCATGTCAGGCACATAATTATGGGGCCCAAGAAAGTCCACAGAGATAGCCTTGGATCTCAGCTTAATTCCTCACTAACACACACAGCTGAGACCTCAGGCCTACAGGGGCCCAGGGCTTAAGGAGCCAGAGGCGCTCACAGGAGAAACCCATAAATCCTTTTAGCCTGCATTTGCTCTCTATCAGGTGCACCCCAGGAGCAGCCACCATCAGCTGAATGGCTGAGCTGGAGAAACAAGGGCTGAGACAGGACTGGATGGAGAGAGATGGATACCCTGACCTTGTCTTTAATGCTACCTCCAGAGCAGAGGTGAGAAGTCGTGTCCCCCTTAACCTCTCCCTAGACTGAGGGACACACTGAGCCCAACACTGAAGGTCAAAACTATGAAAGAAGTTGTTCAGACATTTTTTTAACAGAACAACAAAAGGAGAGTAAGTGGAGGGAGGTCCCAGTGCTGTGCTGTGTGACCTGGGGCATGTTGGGGCCCTTCTCTGTCTTGGGTCACGATGGTGAGGGAAGGTAGAGTGTGAGGACAGCACCTCAGTGTTTGTCATTTTATTTAGGAGTCTTATAACCAGCCTATTTCAACTGTCTTTGTTGGCAAAGAAAGTCCTTTCTTTTGTCTATTGTGATCTAACAAACATCTTTTATTCTGCCTTCCAGTCAATTGAAAAATTAACTTGAGGACCATTCTGCTTCTGAAAAATCTTTACTTTTGTCCCTAATCCATGACTTTTTAAAAAATGTAAGATGATTAAAAGACTGTTCATCACCTTATGAGGCTGATAACTGAAAACCCAGTAGGAAGACCACAGAAGGGTAGCTTGAAGGGTGGTGATCAGTTACTGCGCTGCAGGCACTCCTGAGTCCTGTGTAACTAGATTTGCTACGTGTACATTACATGTTACTAACTGATTGCTTCCAATGTCCTGTGTCAAGTGGATGCATCCATGGTTATCTTCAGTTGAGGCACAAAGAAATTGAAGATCTCTTCCAAGTTCAAGCAGCTTTTTAAAAATATATATTTATTGTCCATAATGAGTTACATTATTTAGTGGGCAAACAATGAGTTGTTATCCCCAATTCCCGCTCAGTTCCCTGAGTCTTGGTGGGTGAGTATTAAGGCTGTCAAGCAGCTTTGATGTGGCAGAATCAGGGTTTGAACCTAGACTATCTGGCACCAAGAGAGAGCCCACTCCGGACTGCAGCATCGTGCTGAACAGAGAATAAAGAGGAACAAGGAAAGCATGCGCTTGTGCCATCCTGCTTCCTCCCTTCCCAAGATCAGAGGAGGGCCTTCACTTGGATTAAACCAGGTTCAGTGTGCCCATCGATTCTCCTCGAATTGTATAGGGAAAAAAAGAAGAGACAAAACACAAATTCACATTTCTTTCTGCAACTTTTTCACTCTGCTTTCTTTCTCTTCCTCCTCCTCTTCCTTTTCTTCTTCTGGGTATGAGTGATGTGTGTGAGTACATGAGGTATATGCACATGTGTGTGCCTCCCGTGTATACAGAGGCCAGAGGAGGATGCTGCGGACCCTCCTCTATTTCTCTTCTACCTTTTTTCCCTGAGAGAGGTTCTCTCACTGAACCTGGAGTTTGTGCCGTTCTGCACTTGGATTAGCTGACCATCGAGTCCCAAAGAGCCTCCTGTCCCTTCCAGGATTCTTGGCATGCACAGCTACACCTCACTTTTCTGTGGGTGCTGGGGATCAAAGTGAAGCCCTCACACTTGCTCAGCAAGTGCTCTTATCCACTGAGCCATCTGCCCAGCCTCTCCCTGCCTTCCTCCCCTCTGCACTTACATGTACTTTTGTGCTTTATTCTGACCTGGAGGGAAGACCTTGTCCCACCAGCCTCTTATGCCGGCCTGAGTATATGAGTCCCTTTGGCTTGGAGTGGCTCCAAGGAACTGAGTCCACCCTGAGGATGATCAACAGGAAAGAGAGCAGAGAGGTGGTGACTTCTTGGTGAGCTTTGGCTTGGAATCCTATGGGGGAGGAGGTAGCAGGTGGGAGTCCCTTCCACCGCAGCCAAGGCTTAATGATCTCTGTCCTTGGTGGGCATCAGATTTTCCCAAACTGATTCCATAAAGCCCATCATGTCTTCCTATTGACAGAGGACAGAAGAAAGGGGAGCCACAAAGTCGGGTCTGAGGACAGACATCAGTACTGATTAAAAATGAATTATGCTCCTTTAATCAGGTGCCCAGGGACAAGTCTTAGTCCCCAGCTGGCTCCTGTATCACCTGCATCCCAGGGATGTGTGTTAGGAAAGAGGAGTTCACACGTGAGTGGTGTCAGCGCCTTAGATTAGGAGGGAGGCACAGAGTCAAACAGAAGTTTAGAATTTGTGACTGGCACAGGCATCTTCTGCCAAGAGAATACTGCTGTCCTGTGAGGGAGGCTAGGAATCTGGCAGGAGTGGCCCTGCAATGAGACCCACCCTGGATCTGGTGTGTAGCCCCAGCTTGCTGTGAGCTCATCTTTTCTGTATCTGTGTTTCTGATCCTAGAAAGGAGCTTGGGCCACATGCCTGCAATAGCATCACAACCCAGAGCCCGTCCTGTCTTGGGAGCTCAGGGAGAAGAGACCCTACTTTCTTCCTTCCTCCGAGTGCCCCTTGGAGAACTGGAGTTTTCAGAGAAAGCTGAGAAGGTGAGGCCTGTATGTGGGGTGTTAAGAGAGCAGAGCAGTTCTGGCCATAGGTCATAAACACCAGAATGATAATTATTTAATACAAACAATCGAGAGGGAGAGAGAGAGAGAGAGAGAGAGAGAGAGAGAGAGAGAGAGAGAGAGAGAGAGAGAGAGAGAGAGAGAGAGAGAGAGAGAGAGGAGAAGTGAAAGACTGCTCCAACAGAGTTTTAAAAATGTATATCTTCCTGTTTTTATTAAGTAAAAACTGCAAGATCAAGTCATATGTTGGTCCGTTTTCCATCCTCCCTGCCTTCTTTCACTGCGGGCCTTCCTCAGTGGGATTGCTGGTGTGCCCAGAACTGTGGAATATTTCCATGAATTTCCAATGGAAATCTGTTAATCAGTTAATCTGATGTTACTTTAGCCCAGAATTCTTGAGCAATGCAACATATTAAAATAGTCTAACTACATTTTTGGTTTTAACAGTGTGTTTACTGATACAATATTTGTGACTGCAATCATCATTGTTATTATCTGACATGAGACATCTCAAAAAAAATGAACAGAATGGCTGTTGTTGAATATCTGATATCAGGCACGTTTGGCTTTTAGACTTTATGTCAACATCTAGAATGTATTGAATATATTGTATTAAAATATAATTTGTTTTAAAATAGAAAATAATTTGTAAAAGGTCATAATTTATTGTGATTCATTAAAGTACATTCATAGTAAAAAAAAAAAGAGAGAGAGCAGAGCAGGCAGGTGGAAGGTGACAAGGGTTTTGTCAAGCCTGTAGAGAGGCAGGGACAGGGCAGATCTGAGGCTGGAATGTGTGAGGAGAGTCCCCAGCTTCCCCTCCTCCCTTAGCTAATAGGAACAGACAGAAGTGTGCGCAATGGCTATGAAGGAGATAGGTTAGCTGTCCCTGGAATTTTGCCAAGAGGAAGTGTGTTAGTAGAGCCCTCACTTTGAGTAATGTTGAGGCCCTTACCAGGGTACAGGCTGTGCTTGCCTTGCGGTTTGGGGACAGATATGCTCAGTTACTGAGAGAGTTTATATCATCTATTCCTGTGGCCTGTCCTGTGGTAATTGGGGCCCCCGGCAGAATGTTCCCAGGGTCCAGAGGAGCCTGTGGGGCTCTGTGGTGAAGGGGCAGGGCCAGACTCCATGGCTTGGCAAAGTCTCATTTTTTCAGAAGGAAGCTCTAATTCCTAAACCAATAAGACTCCCATGTGGGAAAGTCTAGTCTGGATTTTAATGTGTCTCTGCTCTGTGGGAGTCAGGGTGTGAGGATGTGTGTAAAGACCCAAGCATAGCGCTTCGGAGACAGTCACATGGGAATCTTGAAGGCTCTGTTCTCTGTTGGTGAGCTCCAAGCTCCTCAGACTATAGACTCCACCTCCCAGGAAATTTAGAGATAAAACTGTGGTCCTCAGGAGTAGCATGAAGACCCCACACTACCTTAAATCCTTAAATCCTTTCTCTGGCTTTCGGTGTGTGTGTGTGTGTGTGTGTGTGTGTGTGTGTGTGTGTGTGTGTGTGTGTGTGTGTTTGCTTTTTGTAAAAACAGTTTTTGAGGTAGGTTTTACTATATAGCTAAGATAGGCCCTGAACCTACAATTCGGCCTCAGCCTCCCAAGTACTAGCATTACACTTCAACTCACAGACGTAAAGTCTGCCTTCCTTTCTCAGAACCAGTATCTTAATCTGACCACCAGCTTCAGTGTTACTGAGGCACCTGACCCCAGTCCCTTCACTGCAGCCAAGGCTTAATGATCTATGTCCTTGGTGGGCATCCGATTTTCCCAAACTGATTCCATAAAGCCCATCATGTCTTCCTATCAACAGAGGACAGAGGAAAGGGGAGCCACAAAGTCGGGTCTGAGAATAGACAGCAATACTGCTTAAAAAAATTAGCTCCATCAATCAGGTGCCTAGAGCAATGGTAGGCCAGCTGTGGAGAAAGTGATGTCCTAGGTAATTGAACCAGGTACTGTACAGGCTGGGAGGAATGAAGCCTTTGGTAGAATTGGTCTGAATGTAGAAAAAGAATACTCTGGGAAATGGGTCACGGAACAGGAATTGATTCTTAATTTCTTTCTTCTGCTTACATCTCCCACAGGGTGAAGGGAACACAGAGGTTGTCTGTCTACCTCCGAAGGGGATAAGTTTAGATAATATGAATGACCGGTCAGATGGAGGAATGGAGAGTGAGCCGTCAGCAGAGCATGGTGTTCAGTGGGATGTATATTGATTTAAATCGTAGCTCTTTACCAGCTATGTGACCGGGGCCCTGTTAACTGTTTCGATGCCAATTCCTTTGACTCATCATATGGAATCCACCATTCAGTAAGTACATGATGGATCTCTACAGCAGGGGTTGATGTAGTGCTCAGAACATCCGACAACAGCTGAACCCCAAATCCTCACTCACCCCCACCTCACTCTGTCGACCTGGCGGTTGCTGCTCAGGGACCCCATTCCTGCTCTGCAGGGGCAGAGCCAGGTGGCACCAGATGGAGCTGGATCTTGCGTGGCCTGCCCTCAACCACACGATGCAGCCATCAGGGCCGGGGCCCTTTGTGTTGCTGGGGGTGCCAGGACTAAAGGCTTTGCATGGCTGGATCTCTGTGCCTGTGTGCCTGCTGTACCTGGTGGCTTTGGTAGGGAATGGCCTTCTCCTGGGGCTGGTGGCCATCGACAAAGCACTACAGACTCCCATGTATCAGCTTCTGGGGCTCCTGGCAGTGACCGACTTGATTCTGGCCACGTCCACAGTGCCCAAAGCCCTGGCTGTGCTCTGGGGCTTGTCTGATGAGATCTCCTTTGGGGCTTGTCTAGCTCAGCTCTTTGTCGCCCACGTGGCCTTCATTGCGGAATCCTCGGTGCTGCTGGCCATGGCTGTAGACCGCTATGTGGCCATTTGCCAGCCTCTGCGCTATGGGGCTCTGCTGACCCCACGCGTGGTAGGGATGGTGGCTGTGGCGGCAGTGACTCGTGGTACCTGTGTCATGACACCCCCCGTGGTCCTGCTTCAGAGACTGCCTTACTGTGGGCAGCGGGTCCTGCCCCACACCTACTGTGAGCACATGGGCGTGGCGCGCCTGGCATGTGGGGACACGCGCCCCAACATCTGGTACGGACTGGCCACCACGCTGCTGTCCCCAGCCCTGGATTTAGGGCTCATAGGTGCTTCCTATGTCCTCATTCTCCGTGCTGTCTGCAGCCTGCCATCCCTTGGTGCCCGCCACAAGGCCCTGGGGACCTGTGGGGCCCACGCCGGAGTCATCGTTCTCTTCTACACGCCGGCCCTCTTCTCCTTTCTGGCTCATCGTTTCGGCCAACACACAGTGCCCAGCCATGTCCACATCCTACTGGCCAACCTCTACGTGGTGGTTCCCCCAGCCCTTAACCCTGTGGTCTATGGAGTCCGCACCCAGCAGATCGCGAAGAGGCTTAGGCACCTGTTTCAGCTCCTCTGGGCTGGAGTAGCCAGCAAGGTGGGTCCTGAAAGGGAGCAAGAATGAATGACTTCTAGTTTCTTTGAAGCTCTGACCAAGAGGTTTCCACATTCTGCCACCCGGTGGCACAATTGCTTGTGGTTTGTAACATATGGGGAGATGATGCCAGTACCCCTTGTCAGTCTGTCTGTTCTCCCACTTAGCCTCCCATCCAGCTTTTCTTCACAAGGAGCCATACATCTAATGACACCCACCTGGACGGGATTCCAGATGTTTTTATACTTCGTGTGCTTTTCTTTGGTATAACCAATTCTTAGGATAACCTGGAAGTTATTTTCCTGATAATCGTGTTTCTCTGGACTCCGTGCGCACAGCAAGGTCAGGCTATAAGACTTGATGAAGAAGGAACCTCGGCTTTGAGCAAGGAGCCAGAAGATAAAAATATGACCTGACATCCAGGATTCTGGGCTCTACTGGAGAATTACATCCACCTAAGTTCTTGAATCCTTTCCAAGAAGAGGAAGTGGAGGCGTCAGTCCGTCTTTACCAAGGTGTATGCCGCAGAAAGAACCCCAAAGGACAAGTGAGCAATCAGAGGACCTTTGTGCTAAGTGACCACAGTACCTGGAGTGGGCACGCTATGAGACATGGTGAAGTAGTAATGCATATTGTCAGTAAAGTTACAGATGCCAAACTCCTCAATAAAAATTTAAAAAATGGAATGATACAGTCTTCACAAGAAATCTGACAATTGCAGCAGTCATTTAGGCTACATTGCCTCAGAAGTACTTAGTGAGATGAGAGAGAGAGAGAGAGAGAGAGAGAGAGAGAGAGAGAGAGAGAGAGAGAGAGAGCGATTTAGGGTGTCCATCCCTGTGAACACTGATTCAGTGTCTGGGCCTCAGGCACCAAACCCTTCCTTCTCCGTAGAAACCTTCACAGGGAGTCCAAGCAGTTGAGAGGCTTTGTATCCTCTTGTGGTAAACTATGAGAAGAGGTGGGGCCATTTTCCTGGAGGACAGGTGGTAGAGGTTACTGGCATCCAGACCAGGAGAATTAGGAGGGCATTTGGAAATGAATGGGGTGGCAAAGTTTCAAGTACCCGGGAGAGAGAGTGGAGGACGTGGGAGGGGTGAGCAGGGGCATGTGATATGCAACGTGGTGTAGTGTTGATGAATATGCCCCCACCACTCTGGCTCTTATCCAAAGACACATGGTTAAGTAAAAAGCTTCTGTCCATAACATTGGGAGGGTTAGATTGCATTTCCTTCTAGAATCCTCCTTCCCTGAAAGTTAAGGAAAGATCACAATCCCTTTTGAAAGGAACCCATCCCATGCCCTCCTCTCCCCTCCCCCAGGATGTCTCAGGTTTGCCTTAATCTATTTGGACAGGGGGGCGTGGCAGGGTGGGGACAAAGCTTGGGGACAGATGAGAGCGACCCTATATTTGTAGTAAAAACAAATTTCTTCTTGTGTTTGGAGATACCAATGTGTCACAATCCTCTTCCTCATGCCCCCACCAGATTCTCCCCACATCTCAGGTTCCCAGTCATTTCAGATGTCCAAATTGGTGTCCCCTCCTTCTGAGACTATTATTTGTACTGGAGATAAAAGGCCAGGGGATCCCAGGGACTCACTCCATTCCTGCAGCAGGACCAACATGCAGCCTTCCACAGCTCTCCTGGCTTCTTTATTGCTGCTGCCCCTGGTGATCCCAGGACAGCCTCAGGTACTGTGAGGGTCATGGTCAGTTAGGAGAGATGGTTTTATGCTCCACTCTGATTCTGTTCAAGAACTCTTGGGTCCTTGGTGACAGAGAAGGCAGAGGGCACTGTAGGAGGAGGGAAGGGGTACTATTTTGTCCTGACTTCCGCTTGGGTGGTGTGACATGGAGCGTATGAGCGAGGACAAGGGAAAGACAGTAGATGACAGAACTCTGTTTTACACCCTGCTGTCATGAGTCCTTGTTTTCTGCACAAGTTATGCACATTCTTCCTGTCTTAGGGGTAATGGAAGCCAGGGTGGTCAGCCCAGGATATTCGAGATTACAAATCTTTGCTTCATTTTTCTGCTCAAATCTAAATGCTTGGGAGTGAGTTTCAGGGTACAGACATAATCAGACAGTGCAGACATAATCATAAGCTATGGGTGCTATGGCTCAGAAAGCTGAAGGGTAGATGGGACCTTCTTAGAGAATTTACGGGGTCACATACACTCACACACACACACACATACAGACAAACATACACACACCCATATACACACATACACATATACACAAACATGTATACACACATACACACACACACACACACACACACACACATATATATATATATATATATATATATATATATATTTTTTTTTTTTTTACAAAATTACCCCCCTCTCCCTGTGTGGAGAAATAAACTTAAAGAATCATAATAACTAATACAAATGACTCTACTAACAAGCAGGAAGACAGGCCTATTTTAATTACTTTACAAATAGTCTATATCTACTAGCTATCTGTATATTATTTATTTATCTTAAAGCAATAAGGTAGATAGATGCCATGCTCTCCACCAGCATACCCTTGAAGGCCCCATGGCTCACAAGATGAAGAGCCCAAGTTAGAAGTCAGGGAATTTGGCTGTATAACCAGTGGGCTGGAGCTGTGGGCAAGAAAGCCATGTGCTAGGGGAGGGGAGGAAGGCACCGCAGTGTTCACCCTTTAGCCCTGGAGCCTCGCCTGTTCCTCACTGAGGCAAGTGAGCTTCCTCCCACCCTCCCCTCTTGTCTGTAATGAATACCCACCCAGACATAGCTTAGAACTGTGCAGGATCTAGGATAAAGGAAAACCTACGGGAAACTTGCAACCTTGTCACCGACTAGTCGTGTGACTTTATAGATCTCTTTGTACAAAACATGCTATGTTCTTGTGAATGTTAAATATCAACCTAGACTCTGATGCCTCATGGTGTCATTTCAGCCAATTCCCTTGATCACCAGGAACTCTCTCTAGCTGCTTTCTTCAGGAGTGAAGTTGTGAGAATCTGTCCTTTCCCAAGAGTTGGGCCACTGAAGAGAAATGAAACTCACGTAGCCTGTCTCCTAAACTTTTCTGCAGGCCAGCTTTGCATTTCCCATAGGTGCTTAGGGAAGAGTTGGCTTTCTGCTATGTGAAGCGGAGCTATATCCATATATATCCATATATCCATCAGCACATAAGACAGGGTCGGGGGGCTCACATAACGGAGGCTAGAAATGACTGAAGCTTGAATCCTAGAGTTAAAAGAGAAGTAACTCAAGCTCCTGATGGTAGGATTCCTGTGTCGGTCAGAGGAAGGGCGAACCTCTTCTCAGGTTTGTGAACAGCATGTTGTGGTCCAAAGTGTGTCATTACATGTCTTTGGCTGTGCTTTTGCAGCTGGCGGGAAGTACAGCAACCTCAAAGGATGAGACGAGCACTTTGCACTGTGTGGTCCACCTGCCTGACAACTCCACCCTCCTGCAGCAGCTGGAACAGCTACAAAGAGCAGTGCAGGGGCTCACTGGCAAGTACGAGCAGCTGGTGTCCAGGGTGAGTCCTGGAGGTATCTAAGCAAATCTCTATTGGATTCCCCCATATTTATTGTCAGTAATTGGATACATTGTATGATCAAGTCTTGTGGTGGTACCCCTATTTTCCTCCTCCCCGTCCCCCACTCACTGGGGACCCTCCTCAGTGGGCTTGCTGGACCAGTCCATGGGATAGAGGGTTATGGATTGTACTAGAGATAGCCAGGTTTTTTTCTTTCTTCCTTTGTGTGTTGTTGTTGAAGGGGGCAATGGCTCTGGGTGTTCTTCCTCACCATGGCTCTTGCAATCTTTCCACCCCCTCTTCTACTCAGATCTATTGGACTTTAAATTATTTATTTATTTTCAAGCAGAGACAGAGAGAGAGAGAGAGAGAGAGAGAGAGAGAGAGACAGATGATGGGTGCACCAGAGCTTCCAGCCATTGCCAACGAACTCCAGATGCATGTACCCCTTTTGTGCATCTGGCTTTATGTGGGTATTGGGAAATTGAACTTGAGTGGCTAGGTTTTGCAGGCAAGCACCTTAACTGCGGAGCCATCTCTCCAGCCCCTCCATTGGATTTAACATGGGATTGAGCCCATGGGGTTGGTACCTATCTTTCAGATTAATCTTGAGGACAAAGAGGAAATTGGTACTGTTATTGGGACTCCCAATAGTAGTAACAGTAAAGGCAGGCTTATGACTATTTAGGGGTGTTTCCTATATTAATGAGCAAATTAATGGATATGGGTGCACTGGAAGACAAGAAGAGGGGAATTTAGGCACACAGAGAGACTAGTCAAAGGCTTCCGAGGAGGACTTCTAGGCTGGGGAAATGGCTCAGTGGTTAAAAGCAGTTGCTTGCAAAGCAGGATGACCCATACAATGGAGGCAGGAAAAGGCTTAAGTTAAAGAGGTGAAATAGCACTGTGTGGAAGGCCTTGTGGGCTGGGCAGGAAAGCATGGGTTGATCCTGTCAGGACATATGAGCAGAATGTGTCAGGTGGACAGTTGTTTAGTGTGTACTTACTGGCTTAGCTCCCAGGGAAGTTTGATGGGATGTGGCCAGATTGGCCACTGGGATTCTATCCTAACCAGGCTTGATGGGTGGTTCTCACAAGGAAAAGCACAAAAGGATATGAAACATACAACTATGAGGTATATTTTTCTCCAGATAAAAGGAGCTGAATGTCTGTTGTGGCAAGGCAAATAGCATGACTATTCATCTCAAGACCAATAAGAGGACAGACAGAGGAGGTGTTTCTTTTGTAAGTTGTATGATCTGGGAGGATGTGAAAGGATGGAAAGTGGCACAGAATTCGTTTTCTGTTGACAATTTAAAAAAATTATTGTGTTTATTTGCAAGCAGAGAGAGCACTAGAGAAAAAGACAGACAGTGAGAACGGGCACCCCAGGGCCTCCAACCACTGCAAATGAACCACCTTGTGTAGCTGGCTTTACGTGGGTACTGGGGAATGGAACCCAGGTCCTTAGGCTTTGTAGGTAAGCACCTTAACTGCTAAGCCATCCAAGACCTTTTCCTAATTTCATAACTTTTTTATCCTTTTCTAGCCCCCATGTTAAAATGTGGATGAACTCTTTTTTTGTGAGATTTTATGGAAGTGGCGACAGCTACTATGAGGTTATAGAGTAACTGTCACTTTGTGTCAGGAAGACAGTGTCCCAATGTGGTCCTCCTGTCTTCTGGCACTGACTTCCTTGCAATCCACTGTAATCTCCTCAGAGTGCTGGAGGGAATGGTTACAGATGTCTCAGTTAGTGCTGAACTCTCTAGCTTTACTTACTCTCAGCTCCTCAGTGAGTTTTAATTCTCCCCAGTAGTCACTGCCATCTGTAAGAAAGAAACTTTCTGACCAAAGGTGCAATTGGGATAACCTATGGGGACAAAAGTAATATAAATATTTAGAGATCAATTGAACAGGTACAGAATGTCAGTCAACAGTAGCAGTTCCCTGCCTAGGGTCTATGACCTTGGCATCTATAGATTTGGGGGTAGGTTTTCAGTACTCATGAAGAAGTTTGTAGAAGATCCAATCGGAGAGCAGTTGGTTACCCCCATATCCGTCATTCCACAATTGCACCAGTGGGCACACCTTCCCTGGCTAGTCAGTTATGGAGCACACAGGGTTATTTAGCAGGTGGGTATACCTTCTGACTTTTCTTAGCTAGCATCCTGAGTAGTACCTTCCAGCACTGTGACAGCTAGCAGGGGCTGGTGCTGGGGAAGGAGGCTTCAACTCAATCCTAGCTTGATTTTTCAGTGTCCTGAGACAGATGCGATTTTGTCTTTATTGATAGGATCTTCCAATCTAGTTCTGGGGGGGCATCCAGGAGGCTTGGTGATAGTCTACATTGTTTTAAGGGCCTCCGTGACCAGCAACTCAAGGGAAGGCATCTCACCACTGGGACCAGGGTTGTCCTTTAAAAATCATTGTCTCCTTCAAGTAGCATTATTTACCCTCATAGCAAGTTTCTTCCTTAACTAGGGGTCATCCTCTTTTTCTTAATTATCTTTTTAATTAATTAAGAAAGATGTGGGTTCCCCTCTGGCTTTTTCATTAGCATCTTGTTTTGATTAACCCTCCCCCTCCCCCTTCCATTTCCCTCTCCCGTATTCCTTCCCTCTGCTTATATATCTACCACCCCTGCCCTTAAGCAACAGACTCTCATCCTCCTCATAGCTCCTGTCAATTTTCCTGAATGCTGCTGACTCCTCCTCTGACTGGAATACAGATCTAAACATTTGAGGGAACTGCTTCTGAGAGAAATATGCCACATTTGTCTTTCTAAACCCATGTTACCTCAGTATTATACTTTCAGATACATCCACTTTTCTGAAAATTTCATTGTCTCATTTTTTTTTACAGCCGAACATGACTTAATTGTGTATATACACCACATCTTCATTATCAATTCATCAGTGGCTGGGTATCAGGGCGGATTCCACCTCCTTGCTATTTTGAATAGAGCAGCAATAAACATGGCTGAGCAACTATATATAGGGAAGAGTAGCATCCTTTGGGTATATGCCCAGGAGACATATAGCTAGGTGATATGGTATATGGATTTTAAGGAACCTCCACACTGATTTCCATAGTGGCTGCACGGGCTTACACTCCCATCAACAGGGGAATAAGGGCTCCTTTCTGCCCACACCATCACCAGCTTTTGTTGTCATTTGATTTTTTTTAATAATAGCTATTCTGATGTGAGTTAAATGGAATCTCAAACTAGTTTAAGTTTTTGTTTTCCTACTGGCTAAAGATGTTGAAAAATTAAAAAAAAATTATTGGTCATTTGTATTTTTCTTTTGAAGACTCTCTGATAGTTTCATAGCCCATCTTTTTTTTTTTTAAATTGTCCATAATGAGTTACAATATTTAATGGGCAAACAATGAGTTGTTATCCCGCCTCTGATAATCTCCCCCCCCCCACAGCTCTCACAATCTTTCTGCCCCCTCTTCCACTCAGTTCCCGGAGTCGTGGTAGGTGAGTATCAAGGCTGCTTTATTGTTGAGGACTTGGGGGTCTCTGTACTACTATTTTAGGTTGTGTCAAAAACCATTGGTGTCTGTCTCACTGGCTTATCTTGTGTTGACTGATTGGCTGTGGCATAGCCCATCTTTTGATTAAGCTGTTTGCAGGTTTTTTTTTTTATGTTTTGAGTTTTGAGGCAAGGTCTCACTCTAGCCCAGGCTGACCTGGAATTCACTATTTAGTCTCAGGGTACCCTCAACTCACAGTGATCCTCCTACCTTTGCCTCCTGAGTACTGGGATTAAAGGTGTGCACCACCACACCTGGATAAAATTAACATTTTAATACCTGGCTGGGTATGTGGTAGGTTTGCAGAGCTCTTAACTTGGTTGCTGATTTCCTTAGCTGTGCAATAGTTTTTTAGTTTCATGAGGTCCCATTTGTTGATTTCTTGCCTTATTTCCTGGGCAACTGGGTCAGATTCAGAAAGCCCTTTCCAATGCCAATGTCTTCAATGTTCTCCTTACACTTTCCTCTAGCCATTTAAGAGTTTCAAGTCTAACTTTAAGATCCTTGGTTCATTTGGAATTGATTTTTGAGTCATAGGGTCAGGGCATCTGGAACAACTCTGTCTATCCTCTCATGTGCAGGCCAGGGACTATGAACTTGACATTGAAGGTCAAGACAACCAGGCCTTGGAAGTGAACCACAGGCTGGAGTCCAGGAACCCCACTACCATTGTCTCAATCTATGAGAACCCGACCTTCAACCTGCTGCGTCTGGAGCTGGAAGGAGTTCAGGAATCCGCAACACAGCTCAAGGCCAAGGGAGGCAGCGGAGTGGCAGGTCTCCTCGACCAACTCCAGGGCCAGGTACGTGGACAGGTGAAGAGCCCTCCTTCCTTTCTCAGCCTCCTGTTGATCTAACCTCACATGTTTGATGATCTCCAAAACATTGTCTTTCTGGAGGAGACCCTGAGATGAGAAACAAGAGTGTGTGGGTTCATTTCTTAAGACCTGCATCCCCACATCCCATTTCTAGGTGACCAATGTCAGTCTCGCCCTGAAGCTTCTGGCTGAGTCTGACCTCCGCAGCTTCCATGCTCTCCACCAGGAGGTAGATGTCCTTGAAGGCCGACTAAGTGAGTGTGAGAGGGAGAAGGAACAGGAACAGACTTCTAGATACCCTGGTCCACCTCTGGCCCCTGGTGAGTTCACCCACCATTTTGTTTCCTGAACATCTGGTCTGACTAGGATCAAGATACTGAGGGGAGGTCAATAAAGACCTTCACATTAAATACCTCTTCAATTTCTGTGTTTTGTGTGCCATTGAGTGGGTGCAAATTAAGACTGATATATTTTTACATGTAGTCACACTTATACATATACAGAGGCATGAGCACTCAGAGTCAGGCGTACAAACTCATTTGCACTTATGTAAAATCAATCTGTTTATACACTTGTATGTGTACGTGTATATGCAGGTGCATGCTCATTCTGTCAAGTGCACACATTCTTTCTATGTCCCAGCCTGCTTCCTGTGGTCCCGTGCTGTGCACCTAGCTCATACTTGCATGCACTCCTTTGTAGGTTCTTGTGCCCATGGAGGCCTGCAGAAAGTCAGCAGACCCCTTGTGTTGAAGCTCAACTGGAGAGGTTTCTCACACAAGGCAGGTGCTTGGGGCCGAGACTCAGCACCCAACCCACCCTCTTCCCTTTACTGGGTGGCTCCTCTGCGTGCAGATGGCAGGTAATTCCTGGATGACATGTTTCCTATACCCACATTCATTTCATATGTTCCCTGACCTGACCCCCAGCAGGTGCCTTTGTAGTCTTTAAGTATGTTCCTGGGCCAAACGAACCTAGACCTGGCAGGTTGCCTCCTTATACTTCTCATGGGGCAATATGGCCCAGACTACTCTGAACTACCTTAAAAAAATCACTCTCTGAGTCAGTAGAGGTAAAGGAGCTTGAAATAGGCCACAAGACAAAAGGGGGGGGGAAAGGAGAGGATTTAAGGGAAGGATATGAAAGCTGAGGGAGGAAAGGTTTAGGTGGGTATGTGGGGGTGGGAGAATGGGAAATGAGGATGTGAGAAGAAAGTACAAAGGAAAAAGAAAAAAAAAGAAGTCAGGTGTGATGGTACATGCCTTTAATCCCAGGTCTCAGGGGGCTGAGGTAGGAGATGGCTTTGAGTTTGAGGCCAGCCTGGGCTATAGAGTAAGACCTTGCTTCAAAAACATAAAATCGAAACAAAACAAATTTTGTATATACATAAAAATTGTCAAAAAATAGAAGAGGCACTTTCTAGAAAGAAGAGACCTAGTGGAGGGGTCATGTGAGGGGTAAAAGGGGTGGTGGGAGGTTACTATATTCATGGTATATTATTTTTACGTATGCAGGTTGTCTATAAAAATGTTTAAAAGAAGAAAAAGGAGAAAAAAGGAGAGAAATAAAGAAATCTACTTTGAAGCTATCACAAACTAAAGATGACTCTATTATAGTCTGATCCTAACTGAAGGACAAATTCTTACAAACCCTGGTCTTAGAGTCCAGGCTGATCCAGAATTCACTGTGTAATCTTAGGCTGACCTCAAACTCACAGCGATCCTCCTACCTCTACCTCCAGAGAGCTGGGATTAAAGGCAGCCGCCACCACACCCGGCATGAAAAATATTTTACTTATTTATTTATTTACAAGCAGAGAGAGATGAGAGAGAGAGAGAGAGAGAGATGAAGAATGGGTACACCAGAGCATCTAGCCACTGCAAACAAACTCCAGATGCATGCACCACTTTGTGCATCTGGTTTTACGTGGGTGCTGGGGAATTGAACCCAGATAATTAGGCTTTGCAAGCCAGCACCTCAACCGCTGAGCCATCTCTTCAGCCCCTCTTTGTTACTCCTTTGACAGATTTCTCTTATAAGCTGTGTGGCTTTGAGTTAAGTACTTAACATTTCTGAGAAGAAACCCTATAAATCTTTGAGGATAAAACCCATCTTACTGCATTTTCAGTAAAGTTAAATGGCTAATGCATCTATATGGTCAGCAGGCATTGTAGCTGTCGTTTTTATTATGATTACTATACTGTTTTTTTTTTTTTTTTTGGTTTTTCAAGGTAGGGTCTCACTTTAGCCCAGGCTGACCTGGAATTCACTATATAGTCTCAGGGTGGCCTTGAACTCATGGCGATCCTCCTACCTCTGCCTCCCAAGTGCTGGGATTAAAGGCGTGCGCCACCACGCCCGGCTTATACTGTTTTTTTAAGCGATTATTTATTTTGCCATCATTTATAGTAAGTATAAGAAGATGGATTAAAATTTGCATATGAAACCGAAGTCCCATTCCTACCTGGCACAGGATGCTGTCCAGTTTTAGGGCAATTTATCGTGCTGGTTAATACTGCAACCTAATGGCTCCGATGTGGGGGTTTATCCTAGGTACTTTGACTTCTATCAGCTGCACAAGTCCTATAATGACCTGGTGCTGCTGAAGCACTATGAACAGTGGAAGATGGGCTATGGTGATGGCAGCGGTAACACCGTGTACAAGAACTTCATGTACTTTAACTACTACGGCACCAATGACATGGCCAAGGTGGACCTTTCCTCCAACACGCTGGTGCTGCGGCGCCCCTTACCCGGTGCCACCTGCAACAACCGCTTTCCTTACGCCAATGTGCCGTGGACAGACTTAGGCTTCGCTGGTGATGAGAAGGCGCTGTGGGTGCTCTACGCCACAGAGGAGAGCAAGGGCAACCTGGTCGTGAGCCGTCTCAATGACAGCACCCTAGAAGTTGAGCAAACCTGGTATACTAGTCAGTTTAAGCCTGCCCTGTCAGGGGCTTTCATGGCCTGTGGGGTGCTCTATGCCTTACGCTCACTGAGTACCCGCCAAGAGGAGATTTTCTATGCTTTCGACACCTCCACGGGGCAAGAGCGTCACCTTAGCATCCTGCTGGACAAGATGCTGGAAACGCTGCATGGCATCAATTACTGCCCCTGGGATCACAAGCTGTACGTCTACAATGATGGTTTCCTGGTAACTTACGACCTCACTTTCCTGACACTCCCAAGACCTCCCACCAAAAAGCCCTCAGGGGCTCAGGCTCCATTCAAACCGATCAAGCCCAATAAGTTCTCTAGGACCTGAGACCCCAGGGTATTGGAGAAGTATATTCTCCTGGAAACCCCTGGGAGGACCACTCTTTCCACTCTAGTGATAAAGGAATAGTGATTTTACCTAGTTATGTAATTAGTACCTCAAATACATTATGGTATTTTGAAATACTAGTCTTGGAGGATTTAGTTGAGAAACACAATACAATTTTAGCTTTTTAGGGAAAGTTTGTGGGGTGTAGCATGTGCTTAGCAGCTACCAAGCCAAGGATTTAATCTCCAGCAGAGTGTGTGGAGAGAGAAGTTATTCAATCCACAGCCCCAAAATATAGTTTTAAAAAGTCAGCCAGAGAAATGCTCTCCTCTCTGATGTTTTGGCATCTCATGCTCTGTGTTTCAAGCTAAGCAATAAAGTTCCCAGAATTCTAGGATTATGTGACCTTCGGTTATCAAGGTCAAGTTGAGAGTACTTGATTCTAGAGCATAAGATCCATCCATGGATGCTGAGTGGGACATAGGAATTCCCCCTGATACTCCCATCATCCTCAGGGGTTCCTGGAGAGAAAATAGGCAGGATACTGAGGATACACATTTCACTGTCTTCAATCAATCTCAGTTTTTTAAAAAAATATTTTCTTTATTCATTTTCAAGCAGAG